>QEPC01003843.1:840416-882807 GCA_003113815.1 Sphenodon punctatus | reverse complement strand
TCCCTCTGTTCCCCTTCCTAAGTCTCTCCCCCAGCTCCTGTCTCTCAGATTGTAAGCCCTAGGGGCAGGGACCATGTCTATTTTATTACTTTGTAAAGTGCCAGGTACACTGCTGGAGCTATATAAATGTTTGTTAATAATAATAATAATAATAATAATAATAATAATAGTCTTCATTTTATGCACACTTTGGATTGTTCTTATGGTTTTTATTGTATTGTTTATTTTAAACTGCTTTATTATTTATTTATTTATTTGCATTTATATGCTGCCCCCTCATGCACAAGTATCTCGGGGCATTTTAAGACACATACGTTTTTAAAATTCATCATAACCCCACATTAAAATAACCCAACAGTAAACCTCCCACCCTAGCCTAACCCACGCATCCCGTCTCCCTTGGCAAAGGCCCGGTGGAACAGCCAGGTCTTACGCGGTCTGTGGAAAGAAGGGAAGTCTACGGCCAGGCGGATATTGTGTTTTATTGTTGTTTACTTAATTATGCTGTACGTCGTCTTGAGCTGCTGCAGGCAGGAGGTGGCGGGGTATAAAACTATAAATAAATAAATAGTATGCAAGTGGGGAGGGCTGCAAGTAAGAATTTTCAAAGGTCTGATTCCAGCTACTGAACAATTGTTTCGCCTGCTTCTGCTTTGCCACCAGTCCAGGTCTGCCTTGTCGTGTTTTCCCGCATGCCACTGGCTGCTGCTGGGCTGTATGCTCTTGGAATGTGGCCTCTCGGATTCCAGTTCCTGTGTCTCTCCCTCAGCCTCTCCTGGGATTTGTATTCTTCTGCTATTTGGTTCAGCATCAGACAGTCTGGAGTCTTTATACTTTTAATTTCTTGCTGGTCAGCGAGTTAGACTAGGACTAGCTCCTCCTCTGAGATGAAGTTAAACTATGCCAAGGTTTTCAGTGCCCACAATTTTACTGGGAGTCTCATTATTGTTTAAAGCTTTTCTTAATTCCCCAACTCCTACAGCATCCTAATTATCCAGTGGGAATCCCTGCTTTCTTTTTACAAGAGAGAGTCTTACTGTTTCTAGCTTTCATGGTTGTGGAGAAAGCATAAAGCAGATAGCAATTTTTTTTAAAAATAGTTTTTGTGATTTAAGCCAATCCTGCATTTGGGAGACCTGGCTCACGATTACTCACTGCATGAGTACGGCAGCACTGTAGTGTAAAATCAGGGTATGACCAGAATCAACCCCATTCTGCCCCTAGTTATCCTGATAGCACTCCCAGCTTGAATGCAGTGGAAGGAATGAGCATATGCGTTGCAGCTGTGACCAATCTTTTTGACTGCTGCCGATATTCCTTTGGCCTCCAGTTCTTAAGAAATAGAGACAAAGTAGTTCAGATCTCGTTTATTGGACCAGCTACTACTATTGGTGACAGTATGAAAGCTTTTGGGCCTCCCATAGTCTCCAGTTCTTAAGGAATTCTCTTATTTGAGAAGGAACTCCTCTTTCTCAGAGGCTAACTTGCCAGGACAGGCCCAAAGGTCCCTTATCTGTGTAGCTTGAAAGAAGAGACAGTTACTCATACATTGGGTGATTTTTGTGGATTCTAGCCGTTTCTGTCAATTTCAAGGCATTACAGAATACAGCCAGGGCTGAGATTCCCAGAGGGTGACTGCTGTGGGCCCTGCTGTTTTGGGGAAGGGCATGGGGACCCCACTACCTCCTAGCAGGGCCCCAAACACAACCCTTTCTAGAGCCCTGCAGGGGGTGTCACCAAGGGGATGACAGAACAGGGAAGGGGCCACCCTGGGCCCACCATATTCTAAAGCTGTCCCTGAATATGGAAGCGTGGCAGGGCAAGTTACCAGCCCTTTAAACAGGGAGTCAGAGCAACCCAGTTTCTGCTAATTTGGGTTGACTCTCCCAACAGGCAGAAACGGGGAGAAGAACTAGTCAGGCCTGGGTAGAAAGGAAGCTGGTGGGATGGAAGGTTTGTCTTTTGAGCTTGTAACAATACAAAAGCACCCCAAGATGTGAGGTGGAGCTGAGAGCCAAAAGTGACCTTATGAGCCTTCTTGGGGCTGGGGAATGCACAGGACCTGCTTGAAGAGGCTAAAAACATTACAAAGGCACCTGGACTCTGTGTTGTATCCCAAAGAGGAGTCACATGCCATCGGCAGACGTGGCCATGTTTCTTCCAACTGATAGTAGATATTCTTTGCAGGTATTGTTGCTGCCTGAGGTTTCTGGATTCTATTTCAGTCGCAAAATACGGCCATGCAGGCAAAATCCTGTGACTGGTGCATTACAGTGAGCCATAATAAATGCAGGTATTTTAATGTTTCTAATTGTGGGCCCTAACTAGAGGAAGGTTAGAGCCCACAACTGTGTTGTCATTCTTCAGTCACGTGATTACCATGACATCTTTTGGATTGGATGCGGTTGAGCAGACTGAAACTCAACCCTGATAAGATGGAGGTGATGTTACTGGGGAGAGCGAGGGAGGTAGTGGCCCCCCTGGTTGGGGGGGTTCGCCCAGCAGGTCCGGAGTCTGGGGATGATATTGGATGCAGACCTCCGCCTGGAGCGGCAGGTGGAGGCAGTTGCTAAGGCTGCCTTCCGCCAGTTGTATCTGGTGCGTAGGCTGTGTCCGTTTGTCTCCGGCCCGGACCTGGCCTTCCTCATCCATGCTTTTGTCACCTCAAGGCTGGACTACTGTAACGCGCTCTACGTGGGACTTCCCTTGTTCCTGGTTCGGAGGCTGCAGCTAGTGCATAATGCGGCGGGTCATCTCCTTATGGGGACGGGCCATCGGGAGCATATTACACCTGTGCTCCGAACTCTGCACTGGTTGCCGATAACGTGCCGAGCCAGGTTCAAGGTTTTGGTATTGATTTACAAAGTCCTTTATGGTCTCGGCCCCTCATACCTCAGGGACCGCCTCGTCCTCCACACCCCAGAGTGGCTCCTTTGGTCCGCCGGGGGTGCCTTCTTGGAGGTCCCCCGTGTTAAATGGGGGGCCACAATGGAGAGGGCATTCTCGGTGGCCGCGCCGCGCCTTTGGAACTCCCTCCCGGAGGAAGCTCAACTGGCCCCCAGCCTGTTGACATTCCAGTGAAGTTGCAAAACCTGGCTGTTTGCCCAGGCCTTTGGGGAGGGTGGGAGGGGAGGGTGAGGAGGGTTTTTTTTTAGCTCCTCCACCTGTTCTATTATTGATAATATTTATTGCTGAAAAGGCATTGAGCCCTGTTTTAATATTTTGATTGTTATGAATATTTTATTGTTTTATATTGTATATTGTTTATTGTTGGAAGCCGCCCCGGGCTGCTTCCAACAATAAATACCCCGGGCGGGGTATAAATCTATGAAATAAATAAAAATAAATAAATCTTTGAGGTCTGCTGCTTGTCTAACCATGAGCAGAGTACATACAAAGTAAACCAATATAACTATATATACACCAATTACTATAAACCTAGCTAATGCTATGGTGGGGAACAAGTATCCTATTCAGTGATTTTTTGCGTAGAGTAGGTACAAATTAAGTAGAGTCTTTACTGGCTTTTCCCTAATACCACAGATGACCTTCTATGCACTTTCCTATGCATTTGCAGTATTCATTGCACTCCTGTATAGTTTGGTTTGTTCCTGAACCCTATCTCACATTTGTTATAGTGGAAAAGCAGTCAGGGGGGAAGGCTTTGTGAAGAGAACAGAGCATGCATCTGTACTATTCAGGAACAAAACACTGGCCTGATTCTGACAACCTCCCTGTTTTTACACTTACTTCAGAGGAAAGTCCCCCGATTTTGCATGGGGTAATGGAGGTCAGACTTGGACCCTTTTCCAAGTCTACGATGAATAATGGACATTCTGACATATTATACAAAGGCCCTGTCCCTGTGCTTCCCTGCACAGCCTTATATAGCTGGTTGAGTGGAACATCACTCTAAAAATAGAATTCTCTCTGACACCGAGGTGCCAGGCAATATGGAAACTGTTATATTTCAAGCTGAAGTTTTGGAAGAGGCACCCTGTACTTCCTCTGACTGTCTGGCAAATGTGTGAAATGCAGGAACAGGCCCATCATGTACTCGAATGCAGTGAGATTTTGTTCACAGTCAACAAACATTTTAAAAATGTAGGGTGATGAATTTTAAAGCACTTTCTTTAGTTAAAGAATGGGGATAGTGGTACTGAATACATAAGAACTGTCATACTGGGTCAGAACAATGATCCATCTAACCCAGTATCCTGTCTCGTATAGTGGCCAACACCATATACCTCAGAGGAAGCTCAATAATAAGGCATATATAGAAAGTGATCAATTCCCTGTCATTTGCTTCCAGATGTCAAAGGTTCCATCTCTCAACCAACTTGGCAAAAAGTCATTGAGGGACTTATCTAATCCTTTTAAAAACCTGGTTATATTATTGACTTTCACAACATCCCCATGGCAACACATTCCAGAGGTAAATTGTGTTGTGTGAAAAAAATACATCTTTTGTTTGTTTTAAATTTGCAGCATGCAAGTTGTATAGTCTCTCCCCCCGCCCCCCCCCCCCAATCCCTCATGTTCTTTTGTTCATAAGAAATTAACGGGACATATCAGCACTGCCGTATGCCACAGAAACAGAACTGTGCTACCCACAAGCTGTCTAGACATATCTGAGGATGAAGAAGTGGGCTCAACCAGTTCATAGTCAGGCACTCGTATTCACAGCATTTCCCCCACTGCTGCCAATGGGGAAAACGCAAAGAACATGGGTCCCTGTTGATAGCCAAAGGGAAATGCCATCTGCAAGAAACCCAGTAGCATTGGCTAAAAAATGTGCATATGCCATCCACACCAATTAGTTATCGCCAATTATTATCATATATTTCATGCTATTTTTAAAATTATGCTGTTTCTAAGTAACAAATGCAAATAAATTTTATTTATTTATTTATTTTATTTTCATTTATTTGTACCCTGCCCCTCTTGCCACAGGTGACGGGGCAGCTAACAGAATAAAACAACAACATAATAAATATAAATATAAATATACATATTCAAACAACAATTAAGGTCTGCAGCTAAACAATACCCACCCCTCCCAACTAACCTGCCCCTCCCTCACCCCTTCCCCACCAAATGCCTGAGAGAATAATCAGGTTTTACATTGTCGTTGAAAAGTAAGGTGATCCGGGCTAAGACGGATCTCCACCAGGAACGCATTCCACAGCGATGGTGCAGCCGCCGAGAACACCCGCCTGTCCATGCAGACCCGCTGATACAGCAGGACCTCCAGGAGAGCATCCCTGGATGACCACAGTGATTGCCCAGGAACCCAGGGAGTGAGGTGGTCCCTCAGATAAGTGGGACCCAGGCCACTCAGAGCTTTAAAGGTCAAAACCAGCACCTTGAATTGGGCCCGGAAGACAATAAGCAGCCAGCGCAAAGCGTAGAGCACTGGACTAATGTGCTCTCTGGGGCCTGTCCCAATCAACAGACTGACCATCGCATTTTACAACAGCTACAGTCTCCAAAATGTCACCATGGGCAGCCCCAAGTAGAGTGCATTACAATAATCTAGCTTTGAGGTGATGAATGCATGGATGATGGTGGCAAGATCAGAGTCTGAGTCATACGGCCGGACCCTCTACACCAGATGTAATTGGCAAAAGGTGTCCCTGACCACAGCTGACACCTGAGAATCCAGGCACAGCTGTGAATCCAGGATCACCCCCAGGCTCCACACGGATGGAACCAATGGAGGGTAGCCCCCCCAATAATGGGGGTTTCCCCCTCCCCCAGATCACCAGTCCCACCAACCAAAATAATCTCTGTTTTGTCAGGATTGAGTTTCAATCGGCTCAATCTCATCCAGTCCCCCACAGCAGCCAAACACTGGGACAGCAACGAGACTGCAGGGCCTGGGTCGGTTGAAAAAGATAAGTACAGTTGGGTGTCGTCTACATATTGATGGCAGCGAACTCCCTAACTGTGCACAACCTCCCTGAGTGGTTGCATGTATACACTGAATAGGAGCGGGGAAAGAATAGAACCCTGCAGGACCCCACACGGGAGGCTACCAGGGAAGATGTACAATCCCCTAGCACCACCCGCTGAGATCTCCCTGCCAGGTAGGAGCAGAACCACTGCAAAATGGTGCCATCCACCTCGGCCAGGTCCCGCAGACAAGTCACCAGCATCTTTTGATTCACTATATCAAACGCCACTGATAGATCCAGTAGAACCAGCAGGGTCATATGACCCTTATCTAGCTCTAACAAGAGGTCATCGACCAAGGCCACAAACACAGTCTCAGTGCTGTACCCCAGACGAAAGCCAGACTCTGTGGGATCTAGAAAACCAGTGTGGTCCAGATGTGACTGCAGCTGCTGGGCCACTGCCCATTCAATAACCTTCCCTAAAAAGGGAAAGTTAGTCAGGCCGGTAGCTTTTTGGGGCACCAGCATCAAGTGATGGTTTCTTCAGAAGGGACCAGATCACAGCCTTCCTGAGGCAGTCTGGTACCCTACCCTCCCGAAGGAAGATGTTGATCTCCCCAGACAGCCCCAACCCCAGCGTCTCCCTGGTGGCTTTGACTAACCAGGATGGGAAAGGATCTAGTTCACAAGTTGTAGCCCAAATAGACCCCAGCACATCCACTGCCTTGGCAGGTGTCATCGATTGAAATTCATTCCACAAAATCGGACCTGACAGGGCATTCCTAACCTCTGGCTCTGCTACTGTCTCCAAAATGGCAGAGTCGAAGTCATGCTCAATTTGAGCAATTTTGTCCGCAAAGTATGGTAAAAACATGTTACAGCAGGCCTTGGATGAATCCGGTTCCAGGTGGAGACAGGCTGGACTGACACCTGGATGTGATTGAGCGGACACTATGGGTGAAAAGAGACATGACGTTAACCACCCTTTAGCCACCTTTGGTGGTCATTTATGCATGCTTCAGGGCTGCATAGGGCACAAATACAGCCCTGTAACATGCATAAATGACCACCAAGGGTGGTTAAAGGGTGGTTAGCATCATGTCTGTTTTCACCCTATGAGGGAAGTGACGAACCGCTTCTTCGCTGCCCACACAGCCACAGCGATCTATGTTGCAATTCATCATCCTGGGCATGAGTATGGTGCCACTGTTGCTCTAACCGTCTCCGCTCACGCTTCAGCCACCCCAGGTCCTCCATAAACCATGGTGGCCTGTGGTGGCAAAATGCTGGGAGGGGATGCCTAGGAGACACCCAATCAATAGCCTCCGCCAGCCAGTGTTCCAAAAGGCCGTGAGGCTGTCGATGGAATGGCCATTGAGGTCTACAGGCAAATCCCCTACAGCATTCCAGAACCCCTTTGGTTCCATAAGTCTCTGGGGGTGGGCCATCCTAATAGGCCCTCCCCCACGGACAGGTAGATGTGCTGGGATGCGAGCCCACAGGAGGTAATGGTCTGACCATGTCAAGGGTGAGCACATAACACCCCCAATCATCGGATCCCCAACCTCAAGTTCGGTGCAGAAAATAAAGGCCGGAGTATGCCCCCTCTCATGCACAAATAAATGCCAGCTTCTTAAGCCATTCAGCAGTAGAGATGAGCCATGAAACATGAATTCACAATCAGAACCACATCTGAATGGGCATATCTGTGTTTAAGAGGCTATCTTTCAATTCCCATTCATTCCAATGCAGATTTCACACCTGAACCTTTCCATCTGGGAGCTTGGCACTGCTAAGCCTCTCTCTGAAAACCTACAGCAAAACGTTTGAGAGCACTACTCTACCTCAGGGCCTTGAGGTACTTTCTGACCATGAACTAAGGCTGTGTGCCAACATTCAGTAAGGGGCAGGGACCAACATGAGTTTAACTCATGTTAGTGTGGTCAAGTGAAACCTCCAATCCTGGGCATGGGTTTTTTTAGAGTTCTTTTTCCATTACCCCTTTAAATTCAATAACACAAGACAGGACTCAAAATTCAGCCCTATCGCATTACTGAATTTAATGGGAGAATGGAAAAATAATGCTAAACCCCCTGTGCCCATGATTGGGGGTTTCATGTGACCATGATAATGTGAGCTAAACTCACGTTAGTTCCCGCCCCTCCCTGAACCCTTTATCTCACAATATCCTGTGTCACCATGCCCTGCTTACAAATAGAGAGGTCGATATCCAAATAATATTTTAAAGGCCTTCTTAAATGTGGTTGCCTTAATTCTGGGTACCTAAGTTGAGACTACTAGTGAACTCAATATAGGTAATAATTCACAGGCCACTCTGATGAATGAATCTACATGAAGTGCCTAAGTGGATGTAGGAAATAAGTGGTGTGCTCAAGAGCAGAGATAGTACTTAAAGTCCCCAAGCTATCTGCTTTAGCCTGCAGACAGACTATTTCTCTAAACAGCCACAGGACAGATACTGCCCATTGGGAAAAAATGTTTTATCATGTCAAAATCTCCATGCTGAGTCCCTCCAGCCTTAAAAATCTTTGTTCTTAAGCTTGGAGTTCCAAAAAAACCAAAATAAAGTCAGAAAACTGGGTTACTTTGGGCCGTCCATCACATGGATGCAGGAGTGCACAACCTCAGAGCAAATCTGGGGGTGCAGCCCCATGTCTGCCCACAATGCTATGGCATTGTTGGGGCACCCCTAGCTGTGAGTGGGCCTGTAGTGGCTGTCTGTCGAGCAGACAGACAGTAGCCCTGCCTCTGGCTGCTGCCCGTTCTGCTGGCGGTGCTCTGGAATGTTCCAGAACACCACTGGCAGGGCAGCCCCAGAGCAGGGACAGCCTGCCCACTCTGCTCTGCCTCCACATCTAGTGGATCACGCTTAAATGGATGGCTCACTGGGGCGGGGGGAGTGAGGTGCGGCAGAGACAAGGCAGGTATCCATGTGAAGACACCCATTGTGCTCTCCTTGTTAGTTCTGCTATGTGGAGGCATGAAAGTGCTGAAGATCTCAATCCCCTGCTGACTCACAAGAAGAGAGCTGTCAGGAAGAGCAAAGAGATTACAGTTCAAGGTACACATCACATGTGCATTTCCAAAGAGACAACACCAACAGCTTGGGGGGGGGCTTTCCATTCCAAGAGCTAAGGTGGTTAAGCTGGTGTAACACACGTGTTTTGGAAGAAAAAAAATCACTGGAGTAGACTCTGAAACAAACTTTGTTTCAGAGAACCTAACGAAAGGAAGACAATCAAATAAATTAGCTGCTTGGTAAATGAGAACTAGGTAAAGCTTCTGTAGCAATCCTAGAAAAGGACTTGTATGACAAGCCCAGAAAGTGGGAGCAGGCTCATCAAAAGCTTCAGTTAGATTCATGAGCCTGGGCCAAGCTTCAAGTGAAACCTGTGGAAATGATGTGAAACACCTGTGGTTTTGCTTGGTTTGACATGAAATCGGGCACAAATGTGTGGTTTTGGCAGCATTTCACTTTCCGGAGCGAACCGAGACAGAACGGGGATGCAGAATACCTCCAAGAAAATCTGGATGGCAAAAGTTCTGTTCAAATTAAAACTCCGTGGAATTAAAATTCCAAGTTTCCCATATAGCACCCTTCTAGATGTGTCTGCTAACCTACCAACAATTAGATCATTCCATTCACTAAGGACAGCCCAAAGGTTGGAGCCAGGTACTGGTTAAGCAATTTGGATCCAGTCCTCAGATACAAATTGATCCAGTGACTTCCAGGCCAGGGGCATGGGTTTTAAGACTGGCTTTTGTGAGTTGGATTCTTGTCAAAGGGACCTCCCCAAAAAACTTATTTATGCATAGTAGTGTTGGTTTGGAGTACAAATGTCTTCTTCCTCAAGGGCAACTCATTTAATTGCATTCCACTGTACTGGCAAAATGAGTGTCTGATACTGGGTTTGTATTAGAGCTGAAAAGAAAATCCTCAGTGAATACAATGTCCAACAAATTCCCACACTTCAGCTGAGATCTGATGAAACAGATATTTGGTCTTGCTTCACTAGATATCTGCTTTGGATATTTTGGTTCTATTATTTCAGTAATTTTGGTTTGGTCATTTTGATATTTTGGTTACGTGAGTTCGGTAGTATTCTATTACAATGAGTGAAGCAAAGTAACCACCAAAATAATTGAACTGGAATAATGAAATACCAAAATGAATGAAGTATCCAAATGGAAGTAACCAAACAAGCGGATATGTACATATCCATCTTGGTTGTGGTTATTATTATTATTATTATTATTATTATTTATTTTATTTTATTTTATTTATTATAAAAAAAATCTTATCCCACCCCCTCCTGCCAAAGGCAGCTTGGGGTGGCGTACAATATAAAAGCATAAAATAACTTAAAACGAACAATAAAACCATCAATTCCCTCCCACCCCCCCTAACCCTATCCCTTCCCTTTCCCTGTCTCTCTCACCAAACGCCTGGCAGAACAGCCAAGTCTTACACTGATGCCTGAAGGAGGGAAGGCCCTGGGTCAAATGAACCTCTGCTGGGAGGGAGTTCCACCACCGAGGTGTGGCGACCGAGAATGCCCTCTCCAGTGTGGCCCCCCCACCGAACATGGGGGACCTCCAAAAGGGCGCCCCCGACTGACCACAATGGCCATTCCAGAACCCAGGGAGTGAGGCGGCCCTGCAGGTAGGTGGGGCCCAGGCCATGTAAGGCTTTAAAAGTCAACACCAACACCTTGAATTGGGCCCGGTAGGCAACCGGCAACCAGTGCAGAGAATGGAGCACCAGTGTTATGTGCTCTTGACAGCCTGTACCTCTCAGGAGACGGGCCGCCGCATTCTGCACCAGTTGCAGTCTCCAGATCGTCAACTTGGGTAGCCCCACGTATTATTATTATTATTATTTATTATAAGCTATATGTCTATAATATATATCTATATCTAATCTATATGACCTATCTCTATATCATGTACAGGGGGAGAAGGGAGGGATAAACTCATCGACACATAAATAAATAAATAAATAAATAAATAAATAAATAAAAGGGAGGGAGCAGACATCTCGAAGTCTTAACAAGGTCGAACTCTTGAACTGTGCCTTATTACGGTGGCGGCCATGGTTAGGAGAAGCACCCCTAGGTATTTGTTTTGTCATGGCCAGTACAATAAAGATTATTATTATTATTATTATTACGTAGAGTGCGTTACAGTAATCTTGCCTCAAGGTGATGAAGACATGGATGATGGTGGCAAGGTCGCAGTCTGAGACATAAGATGTAATTTGGCAAATGCACTCCTTGCCACAGCTGCCGCCTGAACATCCAGGCAGAGCTGCAAATCGAGGAGCACCCCCAGACTACGAACTTGAGGAACCAGGATGGGACACACACCATCAGCACCTCGGCCCTCCCCACCAGCATTACCCCCGTCTTGTCAAGAATTAACTTCAGGCAGCTCACCCTCATCCAGTCCCCCACAGCTGTCGGACATCGGGTAAGCAACGAGACTGCAGGGACTGAGTCTGCTGAAAACGAGAGGTACAGATGAGTGTCATCAGCATATTGATGACAACACATGCCAAACCCTCTCACGACCAAAGGCTGCATATACACATTGAACAGGAGTGGGGAGACAGAATAGAACCCTGTGGGACCCCACATGTGAGATCCCAGGCAGCAGATGTATAGTCACCCAAGTGTGAGTCCTACAGGCCAGGAATGAGTGGAACCATTTAAAAACAGTCCCGCCTACCCCAGCACAATCCTGCAGCCGAGTCACCAGCAGCTCATGGTCAACGGTATCAAAAGCAGCTGACAGATCTAACAAGACCAGAAGAGTCGACTGCCTGGGGTCTAAAGCATGGCGCAGGTCATTGACCAAGGCCACAAGCGCAGTCATTCATCCTGAATGAAAGCCAAATTGCAAGGGGTCCAGGAAACCGACCCGGTCCAGATGGTCCTGGAGCTGCTGGGCCACCACACACTCAATAACCTTCCCTAAAAAGAGAAGGTTAGAGACAGGCTGGTAGCTGGCAAGGGCGTCAGCGTCAAGGGATGGTTTTTTGAACAAGGGTCACACCACAGCCTCCTTAAGAGACCCTAGGACCCTGCCCCCCCAAGGGAGGCTTTGACCACCCGTGCTAGCACCAACCCCAATGTCTCCCTGGCGACCTTAAGCAGCCAGAACAGGCAAGCATCTAATTCACATGTTGTGGCCCTAACAGCCCCCAGGATATTCCCCGCATCGACAGGGGTCACCAACTGAAATTGATCCCACAAAACAGAACAAGCTGGGGCATTCATAGCCTCTGGTTCCCCAACAGTATCAACTGTGACAGCGAAGTCCTGGTGAATGTGAGTGATTTCATCCATGAAAAAATAGATAAATCTATCACAGCGAGCCCTGGAAACCTCCACTTCCAGGTGGAGAGAGGCTGGACTGACCAACCCCTTCACCACCTGGAAGAGCTCCACCGGGCGAGATTTCGCGGATGCAATGATGGCAGCAAAGAACTTCTTTGCCACCCATACAGCCACCACATAGGCATTCAGACTGACTGTTCTATGCCACAATCTTTTGTCTTCAGCATGAGTACAATGCCCTCCCCTCATGTTTTAACTGCTGCGGGTCCTCTGTGAACCACAGGGACCTGAGACTCTGATGTTTGGGAAGCGGACGTCTGAGAGCCACCCGGTCAATGGCCTCAGATAGCAGGGTGTTCCAAAACATAATGAGGTCATCAAGCGGGCAGGCATCAAGATCAGAGGGTATTTCCCCCAGAGCATTCTGGAACGACTCAGGTTCCATAAGTCTCTGAGAGTGAACCAATTTTACCGGTTCCACACCTTTCTGGGGACAGACGTGTGCCAGAAGCTGGGTCCGAAGGAGATAATGATCTGACCATGACAAGGGCACTTTCAGCACATCCCCCACTAATGGATCCTCCGCCTCTAGTCTAGAGTGTGACCACCATCATTGTCGGGCTATCTGTCAGTTGAGACAAGCCCATGGTGGCCATGAACTCATGCTCTGCTCCAACAAGACCAGTGTCAACGTGGATGTTGAAGTCCCCCAGAACCAAGGTCCTTGGGGACCTCAAGACCACCTCTGCCACCAGCTCAGCTAGGGCATGTAGGGAAGCAGCTGGACAGGTAGGTGTACGGTATACCAGCAGCATTCCCAAACTGCCTCTGGCCAAATCAAACACCAGATGGAGGCACTCTACCCCAGGTGGATTCTACACCAGATACTGCTGAACAGACCACTGTTCCTTAAAAATAACAGCTACATGACCCCACCACCACCCCGTCCCTCCAGCCGTGGCTGGTGCTGTATGGAGTACCCAGCCGGAACAAGATCAGCCAAGATAGGCCCCAACTCAGTGTCCAGCCAGGTCTCCATAAGACACATGAGGTCGGCCGTCTGGTCCAGAATCAACTCCCGGACCATATATTTATGTACCACCAACTTCACGTTCAACAGCACCAGAACAGGGCTGGGGGCCTTCTGTGTCTTGATCACCACACCTCCTGCTGGGGGACCCAAGAGCGGGACAGGGACCAAGCACCTGCCACCCCTCAATGATGGAACTGATCTCCCCCACAGACCATATCTCCCCCGGACTGTCACGACCTGTATTGCAAAACACACACACACACGGCCTTCCCCTCCATGGACCCCTCTCTTCCAGGGTGTCCCGTCAGACTGGTGAGAGAGACGGCCTCCCTCCGACTCTCACATCACCCCCTCTCACTGGGGGATACATTACTCCCCCAAGGGCATTCCCCTCTTCACATCAACCCCCTCCCCTTCAACCCAGTCCCTCCTTGTAACTGTTAGGGAAGGTTCTGGGAAAGGGGAGAGGACTACCACCAAAACTCACGCAGTCCCCTCCCCAATCCGTATGGGAATATGTGCCCTCAGGATCTTATAGAGCCCTGTAGCTTTGTAACGAAGCAGGTGAGGCAAGATCATCACCAGGCAGAGATCGAGCGTGCACTCTGGGGAGGGTCCCATGTAGGAGACCACACGTAACAGGACCCAGGAGGTGGAGAAGGAGGTGAGGAACCCCACAGGAAGAAGGAAAGGAAGGATGTGGAGAGTGGGGGGATGAGATAGGGCTTTCTCACGGAGGAGGGATAGGCTCACAGAACGAACGGGGAGAATGGGAAACAGGGACCACTTGCAACGAACGCATGTACACAAACACTCCAGCCACACCCACCCACACTAAGACACACTCACCCCGCCCAACACCCACAAACACACCAACACTCTTACCTCCACACACAAGACACTGGTAACTTTCCCACGTACATGAACACCACTTCTCAAGACACTCTCGGGGCCAGTCTTGAGCAGCAACACTGATCACTGGCAAGGCAGCTTGCTTCCTGCTGCCTCTTTATAGCCGCCGGCTTTCTCTGCCACCTCACGCAGGCGTGCAGAGTGTCTGGGTTGTTCTGGCAACCCCACAATGTTGTGCATGCACAGAGGGGTCCCTGTGCCTACTGCCACAGACCCTTTCCCCTCCCCAGTCTCTCCTGGTTCTGCTAAGGGCCTCATCCACAGCAAAAATGGGATCAGAAGTAGGTCACTTCTGCTCCAGGAGCCTGCATGTTGTTCCTCACTNCACCTCACGCAGGCGTGCAGAGTGTCTGGGTTGTTCTGGCAACCCCACAATGTTGTGCATGCACTGAGGCGTCGGCTGCACTTCTTCCGGCTGGGCCGCGGCACCTGGATCCCCCTCCATTCCTTGCTCTCCCCCGCTGCTAGATGCAGCCGGGTGTGTGTGTGTGTCCCGCAGCGTGGAGGGTTCTGCTCTGTTGCTGCCATTCCCCCTCGAGCTTTCATTGGCTGCCCGACTCCGGACCCAGTGGTTCTGCCAGTGGGACCCCTGGCTCCGGCCCCGCCTCCCACCCCCGTAAGTCCTAACAGTAACCCACTCTCACCGAGGTCCAGGATACTCCCACTCGCACCCCCTCTCTTTACCACCAGAACCTGCAAATGTACAGAGAGTGCCCCGTGCCTACCCTGCCACAGACCCTTTCCCCTCCCCAGTCTCTTCTGGTCCTGCTAAGGGCCTCATCCACAGCAAAAATGGGATCAGAAGCTGGTCACTCCTGCTCCAGGATACCATCTGGATATTCGGAGGGCTATCTAAAAATGCAAATAATACTAGTGAATACAAAAACTACTATTAATTTCAGCTCTAGTTTATGTTACAGAACAGCATCCAAGGGCCCCATTGTGCTAAACAGCCCTGAAAATGCCCTTGCTTCTTAGTGGCATTGGTTGTTCCGCTCCAGAGAGACCATACTGCTCCTCTTTGCCTCATAGCCCTGCGTGTTGACTGAACTGCTTCCCAGGCAATGAGACAAGAAGTAAAAAATACATCATTGGGGGCACATTTTAATATAACACAGTGACATCACCGACAGAGATAGTGGCAACGCTTGGTGGAAAAGACACCACTCGTTTTTCATTAGGCTGGCTGCTTCCCTGTTCCTTTTGGGCAGGCAGACACATACCGCACATTTATGGCAGAATGGTGCAGGATTGTGATGGACTAGAGTTTTTGGTAGGAGGCAAGAACAGAAGATAGAATAAGGAATTAATTGTTGATGTTAGATTAGTTTTTCATTTAGGATCAAGAGGCTTTTTTTTTCTTTTATCTGGTTTTGTAATGGGAAACCTCCCATGTCAACAGAATGTGGAGAGATGACTGACTGAAAATGAGATTGGGTAGGCACCAAGGACGGAGTAATTGATACAGGATATGGGTGCAGGAGGGAGAGTGGGTACACCTGGGTAGCTTTCCTCTCCTTTGCTGGCAAGTGGGGTGAATTTACAGTCGGCACATTGTTAATTAGGAATGGGCCAGTCTGAAATCCAATGGTTCCCACTATCGGCCGTGAACTGAGCACAGCACAAAAGTGCCCCAGTAAATCTTAATAACTTGTTTCCCTTCCCTTTCAAAGCAAGGCAAAGATTTATTTATTTATTTATTTATTTATCTATCTATCAGCACAACATGGGCTGGATTCCTGCCACTATTGCATTCCATGGGCTTACTATTGTCACTGCTGCAGCTGCACCACACAGGATGTATTTCCAGCTCGACAAAGCACAGCACTGCCGTGTCTGCAGCCAGACGCACTGCATTTCAGCTCAGTCAGCAATCCCAACCCATTCAGTTGGGGCTTTTCTTCCTCATGTTTGGTGCTGTATAGGAAAGATTAATTTTTTTAAAAAAAACCCCACCTAAATGCTTCTTGGTTTCATGGCATTCACTTGATGGGTATATCACTGTTTTACAATGATGAGTTGCTGTAGTATCTCCACAACCTTCCATATAACCTGTAATAAGTAGGGGTGTACAGAAGGCACTCTGTTCATTTTTGTTTTAGTTTTAGTTTTAATTTTTGTTTACAAAACCCCCTTCATTTTGGGTTTCTTTTGTAAAAGACTACCGTTTTTATTTTTATTTCTTCTTTTTTTAAAAAAAATTAAAAATAATTTTAAAATTAAAAAATCTCTGTGCATGCACAGAATGGCCCCGGTGGCCATTTTGCTGGTACACAGCTTTTAATAATTATTTAATTTTTAATTTTTAATTTGATAAATGAAAGCAAATGAAAGTCACGTTGATTTGGGACAGCTCTTCCGATTCATCCCCTACAACAAACAATTCTGGGGTGGGTATCTCCCCAACATCCTCTGCAGTGAAGACTGAAACAAAGAATTCATTCAGCTTCTCTGCAATGGCCTCATCCTCCCAGAATGCCCCTTTCACTGACCCAACCGACTCTCTAGCAGGCTTCTTGCTTCTATTGTACTTAATGTTTTTATCATTAGTTTTTGCCTTTTTAGCAAGTCTCTCTTCAAATTCAAATTACTTCTTGTGCCCTTTCCTATTTTCCTCATTAAAACTAACTTTTCATTTTTTAAAGGATGCCTTTTTGACTCTACTAGCCTCCCTCACCTCGCCATTTAGCCACTCTAGCAGATCTTTGGTCCTCTTCCTACCTTTCTTAAATTGTGGAATACATTTAATCTGGGCTTCCAAGATGGTGTTTTTAAATAGTCTCCACAAAAGCATTATCAGAGGAAACACAGAAGTAGCATTAGCAGAGGAAGCAGTGTGACCTTTTTCCACATAATAAAGGAGACTTTGGAGTTTTCATCAAAATGTACAAGGTACCATCAAACACATTGCATTAATAAAAATAGTAACTGGGCACAAGCTTTGCCCATACAGTACACTATATCTCAGTAAAATGTAGAGCCCTAATGTAACTCGCTGTTAGGACATTTGCTGTGTCGTCAGCATACCAGATCAATATTTTGGAGGTCATTACCTCATGCCTTCTTCAGTTGCTCACCTTGGATTTTTGCCAGGGAAAAAGGCAACCATTAGCAAGATGATAGTGCTGGTACATTTAGGTACAGCTTTTGGAAATTCGATCAAGCTTTTCCTTCCACTGAGGTCAATCTCCTGTTTGGCTGCAGGTAGCCAAAAATGTCTATTTAAATTCATACATGCCCCTATGTAGCAACATGTGCTTCATTTTGGCTCTAACTTAACTAGATGGATAGGTACCATGATGGATAGGCACGTCTGCACTATGGTACATAGGAGTCTGATTATTTTCATGATTTCCACTATCTAGGGTGAGGGAATGAGTAGGTAGGTATTGTCTATAGACTCATCTTGACGCTGTCAGATTCTTGGACTCATTTCAGTCAGGTTTTTGTCCTGGGTACGGTACAGAGAACTTGACAACTTGACAAGGGGAATTGCACCTGGAACTTGACAAGGGGAATTCTACCCTGTTGATCCTGTTATACATTTTTCAGTGGCCTTTGATACAGTTGACCAAAATTAGACTAAATAATAAAAACTCCTGTGTGTTGGCTTTGAGGCTCTACATCCCTCTAAAAGTAGAATTCCTCATAAACAAAGCTACAGATTGATCAAAAAGTTGTGAAAGAAGTAATTAAATCAATAACCTGGGGTGTAACCTCCACGATAGCTACTACAGTCATTGTATCTTCTGTTAAAGGTTATAGAAATCATACCATGAAAAGACAATCACTGAAGTTCTCTTAATTTAACAGTAGGTTTTGTAGGTCAACTCCAGTCTTCTGCAAAAATCTGATTTCCTAGAGCTTCACACAGTGTGCATATATGCACAGCTACATGTTCAGCCCTTTTTACCAGTGGCAGCTTATTCTGTAACTTACAGTAGGACATCCACAGTCTTTCCCAGTTAAGAACCAGAAGGCAGATGTGTAACTTGTGTTCCTAAGCATGGTTCCTTGGGCTTTTGGTTTGTTTAAGATTCCCCTATGATAGTCTGTTATTCATGACTCCTGTCAATTGAAGTGCTTTAAGGATCGGACTGAGTCTTTCCCCAGTACACACCCCAGCTTAAGTCTAGTCCAGGGATGGGCTCCTGAGAGCTGCATCCATTTACCACAATGAGGTCAAAGAGTCACATGTGGGTCTAGAGCCACCAGTTACCCACTTCTGGTCTAGTCTTTCCTGATGTAGGTTAGATTCTCTCATGTACCTAGGTAGGAGGCATTCACAGGAACTTACATATCAAAGTTGCCCCATGGGAAGATGCACTTCCCAGTGAGCTCTTACGTCACCATGTTGATTGGTGGGTGCCAGTTCTTTGCAATTTATTTACTTATATCAATCAGACAGGAATAATTCCTCAGGGGTGGAATGCTAGCATTATAATTCTTGCCTTTAAGCAAGGCAATAGATTATCGCCAGCTAACTACAGGTTAATCAGCTTGATTGATATATTGGCCAAGGTGTACGCTAAGTCCTTGCTAAACAAACTTGGAGCATGGGTTGAATCTAATCTATTAGTGGCAGAAGAGTAGGCAGGTTTTCGGGCAGGACTCTCCACTATTGATCAGTGTTTTGTCCTGTCACACTTGATTTCAAAGTATGTGATGGGTAGGAAAACCTAATTGTGCGCAGTCTTCATTGATTTGAGGGCTGCGTTTGTCCTGGTTGACAGAAATTTGTTATGGGAAAAACTTGGGAAATTAAAAATTGAGGGTACATTGCTGTGGTTAATACAGCAGCTTTACTCCCATACAGAAATCAGAGGGTATTTTCAGACGTTACGAGATCACAGTCAACTACAGTGAACCACAGTCAATTTCGCTGCGGGTTCAAAGCGCCCTGAACGTCTGTTTGGTGGCCGCCAGATGTTCACCACGGCCGATTCCCGTATGGTGTCAATTTCAACCACGCTTCCCGGGCTCCCGCGGGACGAGCTCGGAAAGCGTGGTCAAAGTGATTCCCGGCGGGAAGCAATAAAATGTAACGTCTGGCCGGCGATCACAGCCCTGAATCCCCGGTGGGATTCCGGGCCGTGGTCAAAGCGACTGGGCGCTGAGGCCGCATTGGCCACGGTGCTCGCCCTGTCTCTTATACACATCTAGATGTGTATAAGAGACAGGTGCGGTCCCGCCCCCGCCCCGATTCCCCACCGGGATCAGCCGTCACATCTATTCGGGCTGGTTTTTGACCATGGGTGGTGGTTATTTCATTCACCCCCGCCAGGGATTCACTGGGACGAATTGGGATGGCGTAACATCTGAAAATACCCAGAGTTTGGCAGGGTAATAATGGGCAGCTCTCTGACAGTATCCCCACTACAAATGGTGTAAAACAGGGATGTGTATTGGCTCCATCCCTGTTTAACCTGTTTATTAATGATATCGTAGGGGCTTTGTCTGGTCCCTGCTTCCACCCCCCCTTTGATAGGGCAGAGGCATGTATCTATATTGTTGTATGCGGATGACATGATCCTCTTGTCACTTTCTAAGGTAGGCATGAGGAGACTGCTAAAGGCTCTGTGGGATTATTGTGCTCTTAACCACTTAGAAATTAACTATGTCAAATCAAAAGTAATGGTTTTTGCCAACTATTTGCACCCAACCAGTGGAAGATTGGGGAACACATAATTGAACAGGTCAAGATTTATAAATACTTAGGACTTCAGTTCCACTATTCTGGTAGGTGGACACTCCATCATGAGATGGTGAAATTGAGGGCTGCTAGAACCTCCAAAGGAATTTTGAGATTTTGGGCCTCAGTGGGAGGTAGATTGGTTAGGCCAGCCATGAAATTGTTATCCCAGAAATTATTACCCCAGATGTTGTATGGGGCAGAAATTTGGAGTCATTCATATTCCCAGGTGCTGGAGCCGGTTCAAATGAGAATATGTAAAAGGGTATTGGGAGTTCCTCCATCTACCCCATCCGCCCTGGTAAGAGCAGAGCTTGGGGTTTTTCCTGCTGAATACAAGGTTAAGCAAGCCCTATTTAGATATTGGTCTCGTCTGTTGCAGATGAATGATATTAGGTTACCCAGATTGTGCTTACTTGAACAAAAATCCCTAAAATTAAAAAAGAATTGGTCCCATAGAATAGAAAGTCTCATGCAGGCTTATGGGATTCCAATAATGGTGCCATCAAAATCTTCACCTAGGAGCGTGCGGGCTCAGCTGGACTCTAGACTCAAAGATGTTTTTACTCAAACTGAGCTAATGCAAGTGGATGCCTCTACACTGGCCCCCGTTTATGCTGAATTTAAAACCACTTTTCAGTTTGAAAATTACTTGGCGCAGTTAACGGACTCAAGAACCAGAGCGACTTTTGCGCAACTGCAGCTGCAGCAGTTTCCTTCGGCAGTCTTGACAGGTAGATATAATGGGACTCCTTATAAATTGAGACTCTGTAGATGTCCCTCCCCAAAAGAATGTGGAGGATCTCGAACATTACCTGTTGGTCTGCCCGTTTAATTACTCATTGAGAAGATCATTTATCTATCCGTTATTGAAGGGCAAAGAACATTGGAATACCAACTGAAAAATAGCTTACTTAATGACTAATTCCAATGAAAAAGTCACGAGATCTGTTGCCAAATTTGCCTGGCTGGTAGAGTCTGGTAGGAAGAAATGCCACTTGCTGTTGGGACAGGGATGAGCATATCTGGGTCATTTTGGACTGTTTGTTGGGGTGGGTTTTTTTTTGGTCGGTATTATATTTCTTGGCCATTAATTATTGCTTTAGATTGGGGGTCAGATCCACTGGACTATTATTCTCTAATTCTGTTCCATAGTTGTCTTTATTGAAACCCATATTCTCTATTCCAGGAGAATTTACTTAGTAGAAGGGATTTTCTTTGTGTATATCCATTTTTGATAGTAATATTGCTCACTCCCAGGGGTTAAGTGCCGCCAACACAACCCCGAGAAGGGCAAGGCGTGTTCTCATTGAATATTTGTTCCCCCTCAGGGGTTAAGTGCCACCGACACAAGCTCCGAGAAGGGTAAGGCATGTTCTCATTCATTTTTTCCTCACCCTCAGGGGTTAAATGCTGCCAACATACGCCCCGGGAAGGGCAAGGCTAATTTTAGAGGTTTTAATTTTGGTTAAATTGTTTAAGTGTCGGGTCTAATTTATCTAATCCCGTCATTTATTCTATGTTAACTTCCTATTTTATGTAAATTATTTGTTTTGCTATTGTAAGTGGTATATAGAAGGTGAAAGTTTATATTTTTAGGTTATGTTGTGTTGATATGTTATCTTTTTGCGATTTTAATTTTGTATTCTAGTTTGTATGTGTATTTTGTATTTTTACTTGTTATGACCTGTGGTCAAGACAGTGAATAAATAAATAAATAACTTATTAGCATATCAAAGTCTAGCCATTGATCAAGTCAGGATTCAGGATGT
Source organism: Sphenodon punctatus (assembly GCA_003113815.1). NCBI lineage: Eukaryota > Metazoa > Chordata > Lepidosauria > Sphenodontia > Sphenodontidae > Sphenodon > Sphenodon punctatus. The sequence continues at coordinate 861,142 of QEPC01003843.1, read as the reverse complement.
AGGAGGAACTCTCTCTGCCTCCCTCCACCCTTTCCCAACTTCTTTCCAAGTTTATTATTATTATTTATTATTATTATTATTAGCATTTATATAGCACCAGCGATGTACCTGGTGCTTTTCAAAGAGTAAGATAGACACGGTCCCTGCCTGAGAGCTTACAATCTAAAGACAGGGGGAGGGGAGACAGGGAAGGGGGAAGAGAGGGAGAGACAAAGGATGCAACATTCATGAGGATGCGAGAGATCAGGTACATTTTCTTGGCTTGGTTACAGTAAATTGGGAGTTTGCAGTTAACAGGTGGGGGATAATCCTGGCTGGGGATGATTAGCAGGAGTTCGGAAGGGCAGAGTGGAAGAGGCGGGTTTTGAGGAGGAACTTGAAGGTGTGGAGGGTGGGGGCAAGGTGGATGAGGGCAGGGAGGGAGTTCCAGGCATGCGGGGCAGCAAGAGAGAAGGGACAAAGGCAGTTGGGGGAGCAGGGGAGGCGTGGGAGGGTAAGGGAGGGGATGGAAGAGGAGCGGATTGCTTGAACAGGGGTTTGGAAGGAGATCAGGGCAGAGAGGTAGGGGGGAGCGAGGTTGTGAAGGGCTTTGTAGGTGAAGACAAGGAGCTTGTGCAGAATACGCTCAGGAAGAGGGAGCCAGTGGAGAGAGGAGAGGAGAGGTTGCACATGGTCAAAGTGATGGGCAAGGTGGATGATCCTGGCAGCAGAGTTTTGAACAGAGATGAGGAAAGAAAGGTGAGAGCGGGGAAGGCCAGCAAGGAGGAGGTTACAATAGTTGATGCGTGAGATGACTAGGGCATGGATGAGCATTTTGGCAGAGGAGACAGACAGAAAAGGCGGTTGGATTTAGCTATAAGAAGATCGCTGGTGATCTTAACAAGAGCGGTCTCAGTGGAGTGAAGGGGGTGGAAGCCAGATTGGTGGGGGTCAAGGGAAGAGTTGGCGGAGAGGAGGTCAAGGCAACGGGAGTAGACAACCCGTTTGAGGAGTTTGGAAGCAAAAGGGAGGAGTGACACAGGACGGTAATTAGAGGGTTCAGAGGGATCCAGAGTGGACATTTTGAGGATGGAGGAGACAGTGGTGTGTTTAAAGGCAGAGGGGAAGGAGCCGGTAGAAAGGGAGAGGTTGATGGTGTGCAGGGGTGACTGTAGAAGCAATGGAGGTCAGGAGGCGGGAAGGAATGGGGTCCAGAGGGCAAGCGGAGGGGTTGGAGGAGGAGAGCAGGCAGGAGATTTCCTCAAGGGAAGAAGGAGTGAAGGAGGACAGGAGAGAGATGGGGGGGAGAAGGGGGGAGTAGTAGGGGGAGAGGACTTGGAAGCGATATCCAGGCGGATCTTAGAGGTGAAAAAGAGAGCAAGATCCTGAGCGGAGAGAGAAGAGTTTCTCCCATCAATACTATTTCTGCTCTTTCTGTCTCATTGCTATGCACTGACTGTTCCCTAACATCTCAGTGACTGTCCAGCTGCTCTTTGCTGATCATGGGAAGCCTCTTGGCTGATATATTAGATTACTAGAATCTTAGGGTGTTTTTAGACGCACTGTTTCCCCCCCTGGACTTCTAAGTCTGGGTTCGGCAAACACACGTAGGGGTTTTTTAGACGCTCACCCCCCACTGGAAGCCACCTGTGCGCTGTTGTAAACAGTGGTGCCAGACAACTCCCACGTGTTTTGAGACCCGGACTTCTAAAACCTCTTCTATCTGGGTTTTACAAGTCCAGATCTCAAAACATGCAGGAGTCGCATGTTTATAATGGTGCCCAGGAGACTTCTGGTGGGGGTGAGCATCTAAATTCCCCCCATGCAAGTTTGCCAAACCTGGACTTTGAAGTCCAGGGAAAAAACTGGTGTGTCTAAAAATACCCAGACAGACATAGAAGTCCCAGAGCTGGAAGATACCTCAGGGGTCATCTAGTCCAGCCCCCTGCATGATTCAGCATACCCCAACCATCAGCTTATTGTTCTCCATGCTGTGGGCCCTGATAGGCTGTTTCCTCTGTGTAACCTTCTTGGGGCAGTGGTGTAGCAAGTCTGGGGTGGGCCTGGGCTCATGTCTATGGGTCCTCTTAAGGCAAGGTGATACGGTTTCCTTTAAGCAGCAGCTCTCCCAAGGCACCCCGCCAGCCTCGCCCTTCTCCCACTTAGGTGGTGCCATCCTGGCTACCACCAAGCCCCCCTGAGCAGCAGCAAACTCATCAGGAAGGACACTGTAAAAGTGGGTGAAGGCAGGGACAGCACTCCATCCCTGCTCACTCTGAATACTTCCCTCTTTATAAGCTGCCTGAACCCTGCTAGGAAAATTCCAGAGTGGGCGGGGGCAGTTTGTTGGCTCTGTTCCTTCCCCTGCCAACTCTGAACATTTCCTATTGGTGCAAAGGGCCCCCGCAGAGACCTGGCCTCAACTGAGCCCCCTTGCTCCATGATAGCCACACACCTGCCCTAGGGTTGCCCACTCGATCATAGGACCTAATCCTGATCTCATAATAGCCAAAGGCAGCAAATCTATTGATTTATATGGGAGCAGCATCTGGACCAGTGCATATTTCTTTAAAAAATGAATTGCTGGAGCCCAAACCTATCCCAGAAGTCATCATGCAGCCCAGCACAGAGATTGTTAGAGCAGAGAAATTAAGCTGATTCTACAGCTAGCAATTTTTTCTGGCTTTCAGTTTCAACCCCCAAATGATCAATATTGGCATTTTCCTGGTCTTTCACATTTAGGGGTGCACACTTACTGGGAACATTTCCTGAGGTTCAGCCCCATTTTGAATTGAATTGCTGGAGTGGAGCCCTGGCAAGCTCTCTCTCCTTCCCCCCAAATTAAGTTTCATGGTAATACTGTAGTCATGAGATGGCAAACAACAACTCCCTATTTACTTGTTCCACTCCACTCATGAGTCCCATTTTTTTTTTACAGATGGGGAACTGAGGCGGAGAGGTTGTAACTTGCCCAAGGCCACCCAGTGAGTTCATGGTGAGGGAGGGTGTAGTAGGGAGGCGTGTAACACCCCGGCTCCAAGTTGTCAGCTGTGGCTGGTCCTTTAAGAGTGCTGCAGGTGGAGGTGTTGGGACAGGTGGCGCGGAGATTTTAACCTGCCTTCTGGATAGCTGGGGAGGAGACTCCCAGCAAAGGCCATTGCACAGAAGCAGCAGGAAACATGGAAGTTGACTGGTGTGAAGCTGAGGGAGGCTGGTACAGGAAAGGTGGAGGCAGACAGCCTGTGTGCACAGACGGAGGTGTCGGGAGACGCCGGAGTTGAGATTGTGTCTGGGACTGTGAATAGTGGTGGAGCGGCTTGGAGAGAGTGTTGCCCAACAGCTGGGGTGAGTTGAGCGCCTCAGAGGGGTATTCAGGACTCAGGTATGTCCTTGCCTGGAGTCCACATAGGGGCATGGAACTGTACAGTGACAGGCTAGAAAGCCCAGTGTGGAGAGTGGGCTTAGCTGCCCTGAAGAGGACATTGTTATTGCCTGGAAGGGCTGTTGTGTGAGCGGGGATGCCCGCGAGACCCCTCGGATGAGGGAGTCCTTGTGGGTGGGCTAGAAGAGTCCTGAAGAACCCGGTGAAGGTTCCAATAGATTAGTGAGGCATGACTTCCGTTTGCAAAAACTATGTTGCCTCTTCCCCATTATGTCATGTTGATCAACATGCCTCATAATTCTTTTCTTCGCAGCTATCTCCACCATTTTGCTCAGTAACGATGTCAGGCTCACCAGTTTGTAGTTTTCAGGCTTGCCTCTAGAGCCTTTTACAAAGATTAGCATTACATTTGCTACCCTCCAGTCCTCAGGTACAGAACAGAAGTAGATTTTAAAGATGGGCTACAATTTACCAACAGTAGTTCTGCAGTTTCATATTTGAGTTCCTTAGAACTCTTGGATGAATACCATCAGGTCCTGGTGTCTTGTTACTATTTAATTTGTCACTTTGCTCTAGTACCTCTTCCAGAGTCATGATGAATCTGAGGAACTATCACAAATTACCTACAAAGGATTGTTGTGGTGCGGGTATCTCCCCAACATCCTCTGCAGTGAAGACCCTAAATGGTTTCAGGATTCCTCCAGCCCCTATCCCCTGTGGTAGTTCTGAACCCTTTAATTTGTGACAGTGGTGCTAGAGAGGGGCAGGGAGGTGGGGGGTGGACTCAAAGTTATTGAAATTTCACTGGTTTTAACAAAATTTGGGGAATCTGTAGTTCCCTAGATTCCCCATACCATCCAATGTTTGAGCCCCCTTCTTCAGTTTTCCATTTATTATATGAAGATGTTCTAGCCCCACAGTGGGCATTTTTACACACACGTTAAAGTTCCGGATTTTTCAATCTTCAGGGTTTACAAGTCCATACGTAAGTTCCGGATTCATTTTTCACACACACACTTCCCTGAGGCAGTTCCTGGATGCATTCTTCACACACACACTGCCCTGAGGCAGCCTAAAGTAGCCGCAGCTGTAGGCGTGAGGGGCTGCGATGGAAACCAAGTGACCACAGCTGCCTGGAGCAAAGCAATTTACCAGGAGAACTTTTTACACACAAAAGTTCTGAGAGAAGTTCTATGCAGAAGTTCAAAGATCCGGATGTTTTAGATCTGGGTGAGTGATTTAGACACGCAGTTCAGGATGTAACAGCAAACATCCAGGAGAAATGTACGTGTAAAACACCCAATGTTGCTCAGTCTGAGACAAATCAGTATCAAAACTGCCTTGTTACTGATTTCATTATATCATATGCTCTCACCAGGCAATATTTGTGCCCTGTCTATTCAGTTCGCCCCACTCTTTCAAAATATATGACTGACCAACTCTTTTAATCACTATAGTATTGTCTGTTCTCCAACCCTGGGCACAGGGCTGAGTCTAACATATAGTCAAGATAAGGGGCACCTAGGACAGCAATGTCAAAGGAGCAGCAAATGACACCCCTTGTACATTTTCCATAGGCTATGGGGTGGGGGAAAGCAGGAGGCTAAGGGGTGGGGTGCCAGGACTTGTGTTGTGGGGGTGATGTGGCAGGGTGCAGTGGGGTGGAAAAGCAGGGCCTGTCAGGCTCACTCAAGTGCTCTGTCAGTCAGTATGTGGCCCTAACCACCTGCAGAGTATTCCAATCGACTTGCCAGTACCTGCCTCCCTGCTTTGTTCCACTGCTCACTCAAGTCAGCCCCGCCTCCCCACCTCTCGGAGCGCATTCCCATGTACAGAAAAATGCTGATATTTCTAAATGCAGGCAATTTAAAAATGTGCTTGCATTTATTCACACCAGCATTTAATTTGCACATTCAAGCAGTTTTAAAGAATGGGCCTTTCACGTTCCCACAAGCCCCTCAGGTGGGGTGTGGGTGGAGAGGAGGAAGAGCGGCTGTCACAGCACCTCGCTTCCCGGGCTCTCGGCTCCCGGAGAGGGGAGAGGAGCAGAGGCGACACCCAGGAAGCGAGGCGCTGTGTAACTAGCCTAGTCAATATCATGTCAGTTACACAGCGCCTCGCTTGCCCGGCTCTTGGCTCAGCTCCTCTCCCTTCTCTGGAACCCGAGAGCCGGGAAGCGAGGCGCTGTGTAACACCGACATTCTGACAGGAGGATTTTTGCGGGCCATTTCAAACCCGCACCTGTAAAGGTAGGTTTTGGCTGCTTGTCAATGCACTTAAAAAACAACTGCAAGGACGGTTAAAGAAGCACATAGAGTCTTTCATACTTCAAGGAAATATGCAGGGAAAAGAAAAAAGCGCTGGTTTGCTGTATGTGGGAATGTGCTCTTGGTCACAACATGCCACCCCCTCACCCCCCGTGGTCCTGGCCTTCCCCTCCATTAGCCTTGCCCCAGTGGCCTCAGCCTCCACCCAGCCTCCTTACCTCATCAGGGCTAGGGTTGACCCTGCCTGGGCCAAATTTATCATGGCTGTAAATCCACTGGCTTGCTGCAGAGTCGCACCAATGTGGAATTTGGCTCTCTCTCCGCAGAGAGTCCAGACTCGGGTATGATTGACAAGAGGTGTCACGGCTTCCAGAAGTGATGATGTACAGCACAGCTGGAGGCTGGTAGCTTGATGGCTGCTGGCAACACAGGCAGGGCAGACCAAACATAGGCATTTAAAACTATAAATACTGTGTAAAATAGTGAGAGGATTAATGATTAAGGGAAGGGGGGGATCAAGGGAGTTGAAGAAAGGACAAAAGATTGGAAAGGTCATTGATTTGGACATGTGATTGGCTGGGCATTTTTTGCAGCAATCTTAATGGAGTTAGACATTCAGTAAGCATATTTATGTTGTCAAAATATCCCTTAATAAGCCTCTGTAACTAACACTAAACAAGTACATTCTGTAATGTAATAGCAACTACAAAGTGTACTCGCCAATGTAACATACAGATTCTGGACTCAGAGAGCACAAAGGCATTGTGAGTCTAGCGCAGCAATTTCCTGCACAGAGGGAGCCAGGAGTTGGTCTTATCCCCATGGGTAGCACATGCTCCTCTTTGTTGCGAATTACTTTCCTGTAGTGCTGTGTACTGCATCTGCCACTACACACATGGGAAGACAGAGTTCTTGCCTTAAAGAATCTACAGTCTATGGCAGGAGTGAGAACCCTCCAGCCCACAGGCCAAAGCCAGGATCTGGCTCTTGGATCCATTTCCTACCCTCGAGTGCTGGAGGAGCATACTTAGGGGGAAGCCACAGATGGTGTGCACTCAAAGAAACCAGCTGGATCTGCAGGGCAGATCCGTGATCTGGACCCTCTCCTGCTTCCTTTCCTTGGGTGTCCACCTAGCTGTGCATTCTCAACATGCCTTCCCCACATCTTCTTGCCGCACCCATATCCATCCACATCCTGTGACCCCCTTACTCATGCCCTGCAATTTTCTCCTCTTTGCTGTCTCAGATAATGCTTCTATTTTGGCACTGAAATTACTCAGAGGCTATGGATAAAACATGAGTATGGTATATGAGAATTTGAAGTGGTGCAGGTCAATATCTTTATTGCTTTTATTTATTTACATTGATACCTCGACCTTCCCTGAAGGCTCAGGGCAGCTTACAAAAGACATAAAATAAAATTTTAAAATATTTAAAATACAACCCCCTGCCAACCCCCCCAACCTACTCCCACCCTAATCCCTCTCCCTGCCTGCCAAATGCTTTCACAAAAAGAAAGGTTTTGCACTGCCTCTGGAAGATGCTCAGGCCCGGATTCAGACAGACCTCCATTGGGGCAGCGACAGAGAATGCCCTCCCTCTTGTGTACCCCCACCAAACAAACAACAGTAACAGGGGGCATCCACAGGAGGGCGCCCTCGGCCAACCACAGGGGCCACGCCGGACCATGGTAGGTTAGGCAGTCTTTCAGATACATGGGTCGCAGACTTTAAAGGTCTTTAAAGGTCAAAACCAGGGCTTTAAAGGTCAAAACCAGCGCCTTTTAATTGTTTCCGGAAAGCTTTAGGTAGTCATTGCAGACTCCTGTAATGTGCTCCCAGCGACCCGTCCCCAAAAGGAGCTGGGCCACCACATTCTGCACTAGCTGCAGCTTCCGAGAAGTCATCAAGGGCAGCCCCCCATGTATCTGACTGCATTTTTTGGTGTGGCCCACTGGATATTTTGAAATAGTCATTGTGGTCTTGGAATGAGCAATGGTTCCCCATCTCTGGCTTGATTCTGCAATGGCTTGTATAACTTTTCTGATCTGAATAGCTCCTTAGTCACTTGGCTATTGTAGGTTCGTTAGGTCTACTCATGTGAGTAGAGTTACATGCAAGTATATGTGCTTTCAAGACAAGGACCATGCAAAACGTATGGGGAAGATATGCAAACAAAGCATGAACATGTTAACATGAAAATCAGTAAGATGATATTGACTCTTCAGTGCTTGCACATCGTTAGCCATTTGCACTAATTCAGAATAAGTCGAGATTGGTTGGACACTGCCACCATCACTGTAAATGATTTGAGAGTTCTGTTTTGATAGCATTTTTGTAACTGATTTGCCATGGTTTAAAAACAATACATTACACCAAAATGAAGACCCATTTTACCACGAGCAGACAGATGTACTTTGGTAAATTTCATTAAATTAATTTACACAGACTCTGATGTTTTGTATGAGCAAGTAGTGGAAAATACCATTATTGCTCGAAGATGTAACCGCTCAGTGATGGGGGCAATAAATGGCTTAGGGTGTTACCAGATGTAATAATAAACACAGGGTAAGTACACATAATGAACAAAGCCAGCCCTATAAAAGTCAGGGCAGGGTGTGGGGCTGTCTCAGCAGGGCAGGCCCTTCTGTGGGGCCCTCCCTACCATGCAGCACCTGAGTCTACTGCAGGCGGTGCTTCCTGCAGCCCACACCTCTGACTGCAGGGCCTGAGGCAACTGCCCTGCTCTAAGGCCAGCCCTGGTGATAAAATCAATGATGTCAGCATGATTGTATAGCTAGTTGTATAGATTCAGATGTTTATGCACTTGCATATTAGAGTGCCTACCTGTTAGCCACCCACCTCCCACCAGTTGTTCCCTGAATAATATTCCTTCATGGATGGTATGAAGCAGAGGTGAAATAAATATCCAATGCAAATATTTTATCCATTAAATTTAGCAGCAGATTTGGATGGCAGAGCCCAAGCCATCTACTAGTGGCACTGGAGGCACGGGGATGCAAAAGGTGCAGCAGGTGCAGGCACTTTTTGAACTCGCACCAGGTGCCAGTGGCAGCAGCACTGGTGCTGATGTTGAGTGTGGTCCTCGCAGGTCCACCCCTCCTAGTGGGCAGGCTTCCCCTGTCAGCAGCAGACCAGGCACCCATAGTTTGGGCACATCTATCTGGTCTGCAGCACCCCAGGAAGCCCTCTATTTCCATCTTTGTTCCCGCTGGCTCCCCTTCTGCACAGATCTCCCCTGGGAGCTCCCACTCCCCTTCACTGGAAGTTTTCAAGAATCAGTGGAGTGTGGCAGGCACCCCTCCTCCTCAGCCTTGTTCTCCTTCTCTTCCTCCTCTTCCTTTGGGAAAGAAGGTGGAGTCCACCCCGCCCCCAGCAATCAACCGGGAGGAGCGCCCCAGCAGTCAGGTGTGTGGAAGCACTTCTGTCAGTTGGAGGATCGCTGACTGGCAGAGTGTCTGATCTGTGGGGCCACTATAAAGCATGGGAGGGACATAGCGCACCTGTCCAATTCAGGGATAATAAATGTCCATTGGAAACCCAGCCATGGGCTGTATTCCTGGCAGCAGAGGCAGGCACTGTGGAGTGAGTGGGTTTCCTGCAGGCAGACCCTTCTCCCCCTAACATGAGGGCAGAAGTATAGGCTCAGTCTCATCCCCCGTCCAGTGGCACCAGGAGATTGTGTATGCGCTGGGGTGGGGGTAGCAGCCACAGGAAGGTTTGGAGAAGGGGAGGGAAAGAAAGGGGGATTTGAAATAGGTATGCCTTTTTCTTTCCTAATCCCCTCCTTTCCCCTTCCTTTCTCCTTCTTTACTCTCCCTCTTCCTCCTTCCTCATTTTTTCTTTTCCCTCCCCCTTTCTTTCCCTCCCCTTCTCCATACCTTTCTTTTTTCCTTTTTCCTTCTTTCCCCCTCTTCCCCGTTCCCCTTTCTCTTCCCCCTCCTCCTATCTTTCACCTCTCCTTTCGCTTTTCTTTTTTCCTTTTTCCTTCCCCTTCCCACTTTTTCCTTCCCCTCTGCCCTCGTTTCTCCCATTCCCCATTTTTATTGGTACCATTAACTCTTTAAATGTGGGTTTCCTGAATTTTGTATTTTCTAAAAAATTGTATGTTCTTAGTTTGCTTTTTTTTCTTCTGTTTTTAGAAGGTTATGTTTATTGTTTCAATCCTGATGAAGACCACAATGGTCATAACATGTTGGTTCCAGTAAGAAGATTTAAAGCTGTTTGTGGACATTGGCACCTATGTATATATTCTGTTTGTATTTTGGACTGTGTTGAACTAGATTCTAGTATTATATGATGTGTTTTTTGTTTTGATTATATTGTACAGCTTGTATATAAAATATTGTGTTTGAATAATGTTCTATGGAGCCTCGTTTCTAGGGGCAAGTATTATGGGGTGTTTCTGATATTGTATCTCCCCTTGTTGTCTTTTGGGCACTGCTATGTGCCCAGGTCATGGACGTTAGCCACTCCTCCAGGAAAATTCTGCAGGCGGTGAATGCTATGCACTTAAGAGGGCTACTGCTGCGCCTGCTACTAAGAATGCTATGCTGGAGGGATGAATAACTGCAGCACTGGTCACCAGGGGTTTCTTTGTGACCGACAATGGGGCCAACATGCAGGATGGCAACTTCACCAGTATTTGATGTATAGCTCATACACTGAACATGGTAGTCAAAGGCCGCTTTTAGACGAACGGCGCATGATTCCTCATCGCAATTGCGCATAATTTGAAGCGTCCGCATGTTGTAATTAGACGAGATGGAAGTGGGGTATTATGTGCATATTATGGCAGTTGCACATTTTTAAAGTCTGCGAATTAAATAGCTCAGCCCTTGAAGGATGCCACCTTGGCCTTGAGTTCTGAGACTGCCACCCTCAGCCAGGTGATCCCCTTCATCTACCTGCAGCATAGGAAAATGGTGAGCTTTCAGAGGCAGCAGAACGAGGGGGCAGGGATGCAGCAGCTCATACCAGAGGCAGTGGCCCTGGCTATGAGGTTGCAGGAGCAGTTGTAAAGTCACTTTCAATCCGTCATGCACCAGGAGAACCATCTTTTGATTCAATATGTGACCCACGGGTGAAAGCAAGCATGGCAGTTTGCTATGCAAGCGTCACCAATATAAAGCTGAGGCTGGTGGAGAGGGTTGGGAGGGCAGAGAGCATTGTGAGGGAGGAGGAGGGCACCAATGAGAGGGGAAGTGGCCATTCCAGCAGCAGAGGGGCTAGACAGCACCCTCAGCAGCAGGGCTAAGTCTAGTCCCTGGTGGTCTCAGATCTCAGTCTAGTCCCTAGTGGTCCCAAGTCCATTATTAGGGGTGGGCTAGTGGAGGCACTTGTCGTCAGTTGGCTCCCGAACCAGACCCCCGGCAGAAGGCGGGTGCGGGTGAGGGCTGGGTGGCTCGAGGGCTCCGTTCCAGAAGAGCTGTTGAGGGAGGAAAAAAGAGGTGGATGAGCAGGGGGGGCATAAGGAGAGGGGAGGGGTGTGTTGGGGGTGCAGGAGGTCGAGGGGTGGAGGCACTTGCTGTCAGTTGGCTGCCGAACATGACCCCCGGTGGAAGACGGGTGAGGGCTGGGTGGCTCGAGCTCCATTCCAGAAGAGCTGTTAAGGGAGGAAAAAAGAGGCGGGTGAGCAGGGGGGGCCTACAGAGAGGGGAGGGGGTTGTTGGGGGTGCAGGAGGTTGAGGGGTGGGCTACTGGAGGCACTTGCCATCAGTTGGCTCCCGAACTTGACCCCTGGCAAAAGGCGGTTGAGGGCTGGGTGGCTCGATGGCTCTGTTTCAGAAGAGCTGTTGAGGGAGGAAAAAAGAGGCGGGTCATGGGTGAGCAGGGGGGCATAAGGAGAGGGTAGGGGGGTGTTGGGGTGCAGGAGGTCGAGGGGTGGAGGCACTTGCTGTCAGTTGGCTCCCGGACTTGACACCTGGTGGAAGGCGGGTGAGGGCTGGGTGGTTCAAGGGTTCCATTTCAGAAGAGCTGTTGAGTGAGGAAAAAAGAGGCGGGTGAGCAGGGGAGCCTGTGGAGAGAGGAGGGAGTGTTGGGGGTTGCAGGAGGTTGAGGGGTGGAGGCACTTGCCGTCAGTTGGCTCCCGAACTTGACCCCTGGTGGAAGACGGGTGAGGGCTGGGTGGTTCAAGGGCTCTGTTCCAAAAGACCTGTTGAGGGAGGAAAGAAGAGGCAGGTGATCAGGGGGGCGTACGGCGAGGGGAGGGGTGTTGTTGGGGGTGCAGGAGGTTGAGTGGTGGGCTAGTGGAGGCACTTACCGTCTGTTAGCTCCCGAACTTGACCCCCCGTGGCAGGCGGGTGGGGGCTGGGTGGGTCGAGGACTCCGTTCCAGAAGACCTGTTGAGCGAGGAAAAGAGGGAGGGATGGAGGCGATGAATAGGGGGAACAAGAAAATTACTTCAGAGCATCCGGAAGGGTCATGTAGCAGAATGTTCAAGGTTCTTGGTATGCAAGGAAGCCCACAGCATTTCTTGGCATGCTAGATGCTAGAAAAAGGCATAAGACATATCCGTTCACAATATCTGCAGTGAAAAAAAGAGACTGAAAGTATAACCTTTCATGTGATTGTGTATTATCTTTTATTCAACTCAGTGAGACAACCATATTATTATTATTAACAAACATTTATAAAGCGCCAGCAGTGTACCTGGCACTTTACAAAGTAATCAAATAGACACGGTCCCTGCCCCTAGGGCTTACAATCTGAGAGACAGGAGCTGGGGGAGAGACTTAGGAAGGGGAACAGAGGGAGAGACAAGGGGTCTAACATTCATGAAGATGCGAGGTCTCAAGTGCACGTACTTGGCTTGGTTACAATGAGAATGACAGCAGGCAGGTCCATGTTGCAAGGATAAAGGTAAACCGATCGTAGGTATAGGAATAGTGGCTCAGCAGGATAAAGAGTCAGACAGAGCAGAGCGAAAGAGGTGAGTTTTAAGGAGAGATTTGAAGGTATGAAGGGAGGGTGCAAGTCGGATGTGGACAGGGAGGGAGTTCCAGGCATGGGGGGCAGCAAGTGAGAAGGTACGAAGGTTCTTAGGGGAGCAGGGAAGGCGTGGAAGGGTGAGAGAAGGGACAGAGGAGGATAAGAATGATATTCTTATCATATAGATAATAAGAAAGAAAAAGGGTGTATCCCTCGCGGTGAGAATTGTGGGGAAACAAGCTGGTGATAGTGGAAGACAAGAAGAGGCTTAAAAAACAAACAAACAAACAAACAACAACAACAAAAAACCCTGTCTGCAATCTGTAGATAAAGGTCTGCTGGGAACAAAACACTCCCCCTACCTGAAGCACACAAGCACCGTATTTGTGGGAGCAATCTAGCTCTAGCACTGTTCAAGCACAGGGTCCTGTGAAGGGAAATAAGCTGAAATGAGGAATCAGAAAATGGCTGCCACCTAGCAAAACGCATGCGCGGACATTTTCTGCATGTGCAATGGTAGATAATTTCACCGTTAAAAAAATTAGTTTAAATAAAATAAATTTAAATCAACAACTTCTTAAGCATATTTTGTGGGGTTTCACTCACCACATTTGGTTACTTTGCTGCATAATAAAAATCACTACAGACCACACACACACACCCCCCGACAAACAATGCTCCCTGGGAACACAGTCACTTCTGAACTTTGCAGGGCTTCGACACACGGCTTCTGCAAGACCTGTGTTCTCTCTCAACGCTTGCAGGTAGCAGGCCGGCCAGGCGGCAACCTTTCCTGGTCTCCCTTCCCTCCCCCCGCGCAACACAAACCTTAAAAACTTCTTTCTGGACTCCACCACAAACACACACACCCCAACACAATTCTTTGCAATGTATTTTATAAATAAAGACCTCTCCAGCAGTGCTCATATCTTACGAATTATGTGAGGAGGTTACGGCTACAGGCCAGTCAGCAGTTTCTCCGTGCAACGACCGTACCTCAACAGCCATCGCCTCGGGATGAGGAGCGGCAAGACAAGCACGCCACACAAAATGGCCTTTGTTGTGTTACTGCACATGCGCGTGCGCAATGACGCTTACACGGCAACCCAAATGCGTTTGTTTGTAAATCACGCGCGTGTGTAGTTTACACGATCGGAATCCTAGAAACACATGCTAGAATCTGAAACTGTCTGTGACCCCCACATTTAAAAAACGGCACATGGACGGTTTGAAAGTTAGAACATGCGCAATTGAAATGGTTTGCGATTTCAGACAAGCAGACCAAAAATGCGCTTGTTTCACAAATAAGGCACATTTAGTGTCTCATCTAAAAGCGCCCTATGGTTTGTATGCACATCATCCCTTTTCTTTTTAACCAAGAAAGGCTGAAGTGAGGTTGCAACAAGGTATGGTGTTATATATAGACAGGCATCTGACAACTGGAGAATGAAAGGAGACCATCAGTTCATTTAATCTAGATCACCAAACAGCCATCACAAGGGTAACAACTGCTAACTTGAGTCAGATTCAATCAACTCTCTGGTTTTTAATATTAAAACAGAAATAGATGTTTTCCTTGATGTCACAGGAATCCCTTTATTTTCATAAGTTAAATAGCAGGAATTATTTGTTTCCTATTTACTCTGTTTCATGGAGGCGGTGTTTTTATTGTTTTTTATGCTTATGTATTAAACTGATGCCCATTTCTAACATCCCTACCAAATATTTATGCAAAGGGCTACCATGAATTGTAATAATTTTAATGCAGATGTCCTCCATTATGATGACAACAGCAGCAAAATGAATCTAATCTTGTACATGAAGAGAAGCATCCTAAAGACTGTCAAGGAGATTATTTCTCCCCCAAGCACAAAGATGTTTATATTCTTGCTAGGGAAAGATAAACACAGCATACCACTCCATATTTGTAAATGTTAGCTCTACTGCAAGATGGGGACTGGTTGTTGTATGCAATGGGTTCATTGTCCAGGAGGGTTTCCAACATTTTGAACCACTAAGACAAATGGCCCATAACAATGAAAGGGATTACAGTTCTTAGGCTCTTTTCAAATATTGCTGGGAGTGTGGGGAATTTTCCAGAACTGCTTCCAAAAATGGTGTCCTATCCTGCAGCTCAGCCAGTAATGCTAATGGCCCATGCAGTGATAAACATGGTACAAATTCATAAGAACAAAAGAACTGCCATACTGAGTAAGACCCATGACCCATGTAACTGAATATCCTGTTGATTCACTTTCTCTACAACAGTGGCCAGAAAGAATGCTTAAAAGGAAACACGGAGGTAGCTAAAGGGCAATTGTGGAATGATTGTTCACTCCTGGCCTATTAGAATTTTAGGGAAACTGAACTGAGGTTGCATCCTGACCATCTTGGTTTGTTATTGATGGAGCTATCCTCTATGAATTTGTTTATGCTACTGGCCTTCACAACTTTCCATGGCAATACAGTTTGCGCTGTATGAAAAGTACTTCCTTTATTTTGTTTGTTTTAAATCAAATGGCATCAGATGCCCCCTACTTCTTGAATTGCTACAATTGTCATAATTCCATATTCAATTTCTCTGCACTATTCATAACCTTATAGACTTCTAGCCTGTCCTCTTCACTTGCTCCTTTTTAAGGTGGCTTTAAGGATGAGGCCACACAATATGTTAACCCACTGCGGGCAGCGTTAACCCACTGTGGACAACCTTACACCATGATGCAGTGGGTTGTGTGGGCGCCGGCTGCCAGATGATCACCCAGCCCCACCCTGGGGTGGGAGGGGGCAGCCATCTGACATGCAATGCGTCAGCCAGAGAAGGCCGGTGATGCAGCGCATAGTAAGGTTGCACAAAGTGGAGTAAGGCTGCCAGAAGTGGGATGAGCCATTTCTTGTGCAGGTGGTATGGCGTGGAAAACTAGTATTGGCAAAAAGTTTGATATGGCTAGCAATTTTCAGCACACTAGGCTGTTGGAAAATGGCAACCCTGTCATTTCCCTGCTCAGCATTACTAAAGTTGATCAGCCTAGTATAATCAGCATTACTAAATTTGTATCCATCACAGAAAGGTATGTGGTCCAGGACAAAGCTTTTCCACAGGGTGCGTGTATGTGTGTGCTGGGAGTGGATTAGAGTTTGCAGCCCTGCACAATCGCAGCCCCTATTTTTCTGAACTAGACCCCTCTTGTTCTTATTTTGACCAGGTTAGGGTCACAGCAACTGATCACAGCAACTATAGGCAAAACTAGGAAAGTAGGCATCAGAAGCTGCTACTGAGCATGCTCAGATGAATTGAGCATGCTCAGTAGTTGCAAATATCACTTTCCTATAGCAATTGTCTGCTCTAGGGTGGGCGGGGAATTGGGCCCCGCCCCATCTTGTGTCGCTTTACCCTAAGTCTCTCCATATTAACATCCCTGAAAAATATTCCTGCCTTTCTCTGTACCATTTTCTGTTCCACCCCCATCCCCCACTCTGGTATCTTTTTGAGATGGAGTGACCACAGTATTCAAGGCTTTTGTGCACCATGGATTTATATAGCGGCATTATAATATGTTTGTATTGTTTTCCGTCCCTTTTCTAATAGTTCCTAAGAGTCTGTTTGCCTTTTTGACTGCTGTAGTGTACTGGCTGGTGTTTTCTTTGAATTATCCAGTGTCTCCAGGATCTCCTTTTATTGAGTGGAAACAGCTACATCAAAACCAAAAAGGACACATTTTTCTCCCAGTGTGCATTATTTGCACTTACAGAAACACTGTACTTATAAGATACTATAGAAACAGTATTTATAGAATTTTCAGGATTTTCTAAATAAAAAAAATCCTGTATGTTACTATTCTCATAGCTGTGATACAAGTCATGTTACATAAAAATGGGTGAGAATGGTAATTATATACATGTGATTGCAATATTGACATTGTTCAATATTAAAGTTGTGCTATTAAAGCCCTCAGTAGCAGAAAGTTCAGAGTTAAGGGATCTTATGTGTGCACATTAAAGTAGAGTTATGAAAACACTATTCCAGGTAATATTACATACTGTGTGCTGCTAGCCAACAGGGCACTGTACAAATAGGCAAATTGACTATATGGCACCCCCTCAGGGGTACGGAATATGTGTGTGATTTGCTATAAAGTGATTATAATTTGGAAATGAAAAAATAACAGGAGAAGATAACAGGAGCAAGTCAATTCAGGTAAATTATTGAAGGAGAATTCCTGGCAGCATAAGTCCTTGACAGATGCTCTTAGACAGGGAGCTTTTTCAAACCCTAAGGAAAAGGCATTAGCCTCCAGTATATTTGAGGGGTGGATGATGAGGGCTCTTCATTTGATGTTTGCTCATTCTCAAGGATTATCAAAGGAATAGAAATAAATAATATTTTGAAACAAGAAGTGTGAGCTAAAGAGAGTTTCTTGTTGGACCTGCTGATAGCATGCTTTCCACCAGAGATGGGAAACCTTAGGCCTGGAGCCAAATGCAGTCTCTCTGCAGCTACTTTGTATGAAGCCCCTTTTCAGTTCCTGGATCTGCTCCAAAGTACTGAAAAAACAGAGTTCAGGATAAGAGAGCAGAGATGAAAGGATGTATCCTAAATCCATGATCTAGACTCTTCTCTTCCAGAGGGCAAAGCTCCAAGTGCCTTTGCCCCCAATGTCTCTGCAGCCCATGGAGCTTGTACTAAGTGGCCGCTGGGAGGGGAAAGGATCCCCACCCCTGCTTTACACTTTGTACTGTGTGTGATCTCTCCATGTTAACAAGGGTTAGGTTGAGTTAGCGTCTGAACGAAAAACAAGAATACTAAGTGGCATGAGATAGTGGGTGAAAACAGACATGACGCTAACCACCCTTTAACCACCCTTGGTGGTTATTTATGCATGTTGCAGGGCTGTATTGGTGCCCTATGCAGCCCTGAAACATGCATAAATGACCACCAAGGGTGGTTAAAGGGTGGTTAGCATCATGTCTGTTTTCACTTTCAGTCAATAGGTAGAATTCAGTCTTCATTCTCAGTACTTATCAATGCTGCTGCTGTGACAGACGGTTCATTTTGCATAATGTTTGTGCCTAGTTGAATCACTGCTAAGATCAGTATACGTTATAGAATGGCCATTCCTGTGCATTCCAGGGTGCAAAATGTGAAGTACAAAAACATCATGAAGCAGTGTTTAAAAGATATTTTAGGGGTTCTTTACCTATAAGTAAAGGGAATGCCTTAAGGGGAGTTTGTGTCTGTCTGTGGCTCTGTATGTCATGGGTGACATCACACCCATTGTGACATGGCTGTGCAGGGACTAAGCACTAAGGGCCTGGTCAACGGGCAATGGTGGCAGGGACCTGTAATGGCTGCATCTGTACAGCAGGGAGGGAGGGGACCGGTGGGGCCAGGGAAGGGGGAGCTGTAAAGAACACTTATGCTTTGCATGTATGGATGCCCTGGGCGTGCATCTGTCCTTACTTGTTGGCATTGTTGTGTGCTAGTGAGCACAGTGATACAAGACTGATCTGAATCAGAATTCTGGTGCAGAGGTTATGAAGAAAATCGGCATCCATTGCCATTATTTGTTAAAGATTGAAATTGAGGGGTTCTTGGTGCAGACAGAGTTTAATTATTCAGGCTTTGCTGGGTGGACAAAACAATGGGTGCAGCCAGACGAGCTGTCTCAGCCCAATCCCTGCATGGCCTTGTGGCGGGCAATCACTGCTGCCACACTGCGGGGCCAGCACAGGGAGCCAGGCAGACAGTTTCTGGGAAGCCAGAAGGGCTGGTCAGTGCCAGAGCTACCGCCACAGCTGGGGTGGGCCATGGTGCTGGCCACACAAGGTGGGCGCTCTACCCTGCCTCCCTCCCCTCCCCTGACCGAGATCCCTCCCCCCGGCCATGATGCGGCTGCACATATTGGGCAACAGCACCTGCCGCTCAAGGCCCCACAGCAGTGCTTCCTGCATGGCAGGGCAACTGCAACCCGAGTGCACAAATTGTCCCGCCTCAGGCAGCCTAACCCCAGCTGGTTAGGTTTATTTAAATAAATAAGATGTTATTTATGACCCAGAATGTGTTAGATGGTTTGATTCCTCCCCATGTGATGCTGCCACTGTTGAACTAATCTATGGCAGGCAAAGGAGGATCTTTGCGACTTGTTTTAATTAGGTAATAATGTACAGTGATACAAGACTGAAGACTGATACAAGGCTAAACTGTGTTGTCTCCCCTTCCTGTCCCTACAGTTTCAGACACCTGCAGGAGGATCCCATCTAGCACCCAGATTGTAAGCTAGCTGGGAAAGGAACTCAGGGTTTGGGTTATTTATTTGTCAGCACATCCATGTATCAGTGACAGAGATTCTTATCAGATAAAATAACTGAAATGATAAATAATAAATCTGTTGTTCAACTGGGAAAAGAGAGGCTGTAGTGGGGGTGTTTCTATCTTTGTTTTGTTTTTTTCAATGAGCTGGAAGTAGCTATATACAGTTACGAATTTATTTTCCTTTTGGTTCCTTTCAGGTTCGCAACAAAAGCAAAGCAGCCAAGGCTGGGCTGTGCGAGGGGGATGAGGTTGTGTCTATCAATGACAAGCCCTGCACAGATCTAACCTATTCTGAAGTTCTCAGTCTCATGGAAGGCCTGCCTGACACTCTCCAGATGCTGATCAAGAGGTAAAAGAAAGCTCATCTTTGCACAGGTCTTGCTCTCTAATCCAACTGTGGAAGTCATACACATGCATACTACAAGCATGTCATGTGACAAGGACTGGCCACTTATTGGACAGGATGGCAGAAGCTGGCACCAAGGTGTCTCTGCAGCTCTTGGGTATTCTCAAGGTACCAAGCTTCATAGTGCCCTGAGAAACTCCCAAGAGTTATGTGGAGACCTTGGTGCCAACCCCCACACCAGGGTTCCTGATTCCCATTGCTCAGCCATGTGGTAGGAAATCGGAATGCCAGCCCTACAGGCATTCTGCTTCCGTGCCAATCAGCTGCTTGGTGAGGAGCAGGATCACCATTCTCTCCTATTGCAGACTCACATTGCAGGAAGGGAAGAGATGGCAAAAATGCATTCTGTCTGGTTAGGGAAATTATCTAAGACTGACTCTGCCTATGACTGCTACTTACATACATTTAAAAAAAATTTGATTCATGCATAGTTGTAGAGCCAGTGTGTCAGGCAGGTATTTTTAATCTTCTATGGCCTGCAGCTAGGTCAGGGGTGGCATTATCTCTCACCAATGCAAATGGCACTCCCAGAAAATAATACCATAAAGTCTCTACTGCCCACTGAACAGCAAGACATTCTTTCTCAACAACAAGTGAGAGGTTGTTGAGAAAGTGAGTAGGACTATACTATCGTCCCCCTGACCAGGACGGAGAGACTGATAAAACCATGCTAAAAGAGATTAGACAGGCTACTAAAGTTGGCAAAATAAAATAATAATAATAATAATAATAATAATTAATTAATATAATTAATAGGTAACTTCAATTACCCTAATATTGATTGGGGGAATGTTTCCTCGGGGCGGGACGTGGAGGTCAAATTTCTAGATGCCCTAAATTACTGCTTCCTAGAACAGCTGGTTCTGGAACCAACGAGAGGAGGAGCTATTCTAGATCTAATCCTGAGTGGCACGCAGGACCTGGTGCAAGGAGTAACTGTGGCAGAGCCATTAGGCAATAGCGATCATAATATGATCACATTTGACATAATTTCTGTAGGGAGAAAGATAAACAAAAGTACAGCAGTAGCATTTAACTTTAAAAAGGGAGACTGTGACAAAATGATGAAACTAGTTAAAAAGAAACTAAAAAGCCCAGTTGCAAGGGCTACAAGTTTGCAAGAGGCCTGGAGACTGTTTAAAAGCACTCTTCTGGAAGCCCAGATTAAATGCATCCTGCAAGTTAAAAAAGGAAGCAGGAAGACCAAACGTTAGTGGCGGGATCACCGGCATTTCCGGTATCCGATAATGCCGGTACTGGGCGTACCGGCATTATCGGATTCAACCCGGTAAATCCGGTCTGGTTACCCGATTCCGGGTACCGGATTTTTTTTTACATTGCAGCCATTTAAATGAATGGCTGCAATGTAAAAAACCCACAAAAAAAGTAAAAAAAACCTCCCCGAGTCCAGGCTGCGCGGGTGGAAGGG
>QEPC01003843.1:783832-820768 GCA_003113815.1 Sphenodon punctatus | reverse complement strand
CCTGCTACATTTGGCCTTCCAGTGACCTGACAGAAGACCATGTTTTAGCCACCCGAACACAACCGAACGCGATTCGAATTGAACGAACTGTTCGGCCATTTCGTCGTTCGGTGTTCGGTTCCGTTCGGTGTGTTCGCCATTTTCGTCGTTCGGTGTTCGGTTCCGTTCGGTGTGTTCGCCATTTCGGTGTTCGGTGTTCGGTCCGTTCGGTGTGTTCGTGTTCGTGTTCGGTTGTCCGAACAGGCCGAGTTCGGGCCGAACATCGAACTACCGAACCGCGTTCGCCCATCCCTAGTCACTCGGAGGAAGGCCTGCCCTGCCAAGTGCAGCCTTTAGGACTGTGTTGAATTGGTAACTCGTTAAGGGGGTTATGTTCTTATGTATAAACAAGTTTCCTGGTTCGTGTGGGCAGATGGTCAGATATCGCCTCATTTGTTCAATGGGACATATTCCTTTTACCTGGCAACTAAACAGCTGGATTTTTGCTCCTTTACACCTCTGGTCAGTTTTTGATCGCTTCAATCGCAGCGACAAAGCCTCTGGGCCCATTCAAGGTCTTCTATCCCTAATGCCCGGCCTGAGTTGTCCCTGCAGGATGATGCTACCACCTCGCTTATTCTAAAAAACCCAAAGTAAGCTATGGCATATACTGTGATGAACAATTGTGTCTCAAAAGCATTATGACACACACCAGGTAAGGCTCCTATAATCCTAGCTAATATAGTTGTAGTGATGGGGGCCCGGTTACTGACTGGGGCCAGGTCCGCTCTGGCCCAGCTTTCGAGCATGTGCTTTATGTAAAATCCTTGATCTGAGGAGGGGTATCCTTTCATCCTGCTTACAAAGGCTAAGGCAGCTATCTTCCCCCCTATGGTACCTGCAGCCAAGTCTTTGTTTCGGAGGAACATGGCAAACTGTAAGATCTCTGGCTCCCTTATGGGGAAGTCCATACCCCAACTTTTGCGAAACCTGAATTCTTGGAACTCCCGAAACGCCGTACCATAAGCGGCCTGAGTTCTAGGGGCCAAGGATCCGTGAATGATATTCTGTAGTTCTAATTCCCAAGGCTCCATGCCCCTGGTGGGAGAGGTTCGGGGAATTCCTTGTTCTCCGGCACTAGTTCGCGGAATCGCTTGATCTGGAATTGAGACAATGCATCAGCTACTTCGTTGTTGATGCCGGGTACATGCCGCGCTGTGAACAGAATATTGTTCCGTAGGCATGCCCCCATCATTGTCCTCACTAGTGCCATAACCCGGGGAGAATGAGAAGACAACATATTGATTACATGAACGATGGCCATGTTGTCACACCAGAATAACATCGTGCGATTGGCGAACTGTTTTGCCCAGAGCAGTACCACTACTACTATGGGGAACAGTTCTAAAAACGTCAGGTCCCTCGTCACACCCATCTCATGCCACTCCTGAGGCCAAGACTTGGCACACCAATGGGTCCCGAAATACAGTCTGAACCCTGCACCTCCGGCGGCATCGGAGTGCACCTGGAGATCACTGCGCAGCAACCACTTTTCTCTCCAAAAATTAACTCCATTATACTCGGCCAAGAATTCCCGCCATGTCTCGAGGTCTTGTTTCATTTCTCGTGTCAATCGGATCCTATAGTGAGGAGGCAAGGCTCCCTTCAATTTTTGATTATAACCTGGACAGGAATGCTCTGCTGGGTGCCACCACCCAGCATGCAAAATTGAGGCTGCCCACCAATGACTGGAGGGTGCAAACAGTGACCTTCCAGGCATGCATGCATTCATCAATTTTGGCTTGCAATTCCTCTAATTTATTTTTTGGTAACCTGGATAATTTCGAATTCGTGTCAGTTCTATCCCCAAGTAGGTAATTCTTGAGGAGGGGCCCTCTGTCTTCTCTGGAGCAAGTGGTATTCCCAGTTCCTTGGCCATCTCCTGAAAAAGCCGCAATGCATTTATGCATACTCGTTCTTCGGGCGAGCATATGATCAGGAAATCGTCGAGGTATTTAGTTACATCGCCCCGTCCCACCTTTGCCTAAATATCCATTCGACGAGTGAACTGAAATGTTCAAACGCCGAACATGATATGGAGCATCCCATAGGCATTGCTCGGTCATAATAATATTTACCTCCAAATTGGAACCCTAATAGGTGGAAACTGTTGGGGTGCACTGGTAGCAAGTGGAACGCTGATTTGATGTTGCACTTAGTTAGCATTGCACCTTTTCCCATCCTCCTTGCCTTTTCGACCACCACGTCAAAGGATGCATACCTGATGGATGCCAATTCCTTTGGTATTGCGTCGTTTACCGAGGTGCCCTGAGGGTGAGACAAGTGATGAATCATACGAAATTGACCGGGGGCTTTTTTGGGTACTATGCCCAATGGGGATCTTACCAGATGGTTGATCGTAAGGACCAGCAATCCTACCTTCCGCCACTTCCTTATCTATTTTTTCTTTTGCTAGGTCCTCCCTCCCTTCTATGGATTTCAAGTTCTTGATGCATGCATGCTGGTTAACTGGGCCTGCTGGAATGAGGAAACTTTCCCGGAAGCCTTGCACCACATATTCTACTTCCTTCCTATCTGGGTGCACTTCCAAGGCTTTCTCCAGGGCCCCAATTTGAATTGGTGTCGGGCCGCTTTTGAGGGCGGGACCCTGTGTTTGTTCCCTGGCCACCTTTCCCGGATCCTCCTCCTGGGCAAAAATGGCCGTTGCCTGTCTTTTGTTGGGGCCGATAGCATGTGCTCTTAGGATGCCCAATACCACAACTGGAGCACAGATGGCAAAATCTACACTGGGACCTATTGCACCGGCCGGCCCTGTTATATTCCCAGCAAGGGCCGGGACCCCCCTGTCCCCTCTTCTGGCTTTCACCACAGTATGTCTCATTGGCGGGTGCTACTCCCCCACGGACTAGGGGATGCCCACTGTCAGACCTGGGTGCCTTGGTGGCATCAACCATGCACTCCAACCATATGTCTGGAGCGTGGGTGTCCCATTACAGGCCAGGCATGTTTGCTGCCCTATGACGAAAGGCTTCGTCGTAGCAAAGCCATGCACCAGGCGGGCCGGTTCTGTGGGCTTTGCAGACTATATCCGCGTACTTATGAAGTTCCAAGCCGCGCCCTGTGTCCATCTGCATTATCACTCCCATATATACCACGAATGCAGAGGTCCAATTTGCCCAGTTTATGTCAGCTTTGGGACGTCTAAATCTTTCCTTGCCTTTCTCCCCTTCGGTCTCAGAATGATCCACGATTGGATCACTGAACAATAATGCATATAAATTGATGTATTCTCCCCACCAAATCTTTTCTTTTGTCGCCTGTGTTAAGTGGCTTCCAAACGGGGCGGCTACATCTGCAATGACCTCTCCAGATGGGCGGATCGCTGCTGAGGTTCCAGTCCCGCCAACACCTTGTGGCTGGTTAATACTGGACATGGAGGGGGCCTCCACTGCCTCAGTGTTTCTTGTACCTGCTATCTCTCTGCTTGTGGGAGGGGACGCCTCCATCCTCCCTTCGGCAGGGGCCGTGGTGGGAACTACCCATGCCCATACCCCATTCACCTTCATCAACTGTGGCCCAGTTGCTTCATGTGACCCTGTTGCTGGTATTGCTAATCCTGACCCTCCCTGATTGGTCCTTGTTTCTTGTGGGGGCCCATATGTGGGCTGCTGCCCCAGTCTCTGGTGGTTATCATTATTTTATTTATTTATTTATTTATTTATTTCGTGGATTTATACCCTGCCCCTCCTGCAAAAGCAGCCCGGGGCAGCTTACAACAAAATAAAAACAATTTTAAAAATCCAATATAACAATATTAAAACCCCTCCCCTCCCCTCCTTCTGGGGTGCCCTCCATGTGTCCCATGGTAGCAGGTGCCCTCCCCCTGTGTGTGTTGGACTCACCCTGCTCGATCCCACTCTGATTGATGCTGCTCTGCTGTTTAGTGCTGGTACTCGATCCTGCCTGCCCGGTCGTTTCACCCTGTAGCATGTTCTCTATGGCGAGAATCCTCTGCCAAATTGCGTAATCTGCCATCTCCTCCTGTTGCCCCTGTTCCTCCCACCGCCTCCGTGTTGGTGGTGGTTCATCGCCTGCACTTAGGGATATACGGTCGGGCATATCATGCCCGGGTGGGTTAGCACCTGTTGCTCTTAGAGGGCCCGGGATCGCGGTTACGAATCCCGCCCTCTGGATTTGATATTGGGCGAGGCCTGGAACTCGGATCCGAAGGGGCTGCCGTGATTGTTGGACTGGGGAAATTAAAGGCCTGTGCCCCTGGGCCATCACCTCTTTCTGGCTCGGTGCCCCGCCTCTCGCATCCCTGGACAGGGACATCTTGCCCCACCCAGTCATGCACGGGTGTGTGTGTGTGGGGGGTGTTCGCCCAGTCCTCCCCTGTGGCCACCCCACTGTGCCTCCACGGGCCTTAGATTTAACCCTGCCATCAGGGCTCCTCCCTCATGCCTGTAGCGTGCGGGGGTGGAGAGCGCCCTGGTGCCCCGCCCCGGCCCTGCCTCTGGGGCCTGGATGTAGGCCTGGGCCCTGGGTGATTCTTGACTCTGTCCCCCAGTATTACAGGCCATGGCTTGTTCCTCTGGGCCTTGTCCCCCATCGGGGGCCTCCTGCCCCCTTTGGCGAGGCCCTCCCATTGCCTGAGGGGTTGCATGTGCTGGGACTGGGGGCCGGGCGTGCAACATGGCCTCGCAGGCCATGAGGCGGGCTACCAATTCTGCCCTGGACGGGGCCCCGTCCAAGACCACCCCCTCCCCCCCCGAATTGGAACCACTCGTTGGTGGCTGGGTGCCGTCCGCTTGGGTCCTTTTCTGTGCTGCCGCACCTTTCTTCTTCACGTGGCCCATCTTCACTGTCGGCTCCTTGCTAGTCAGCCCGTTCAGCAGCAAACGTTTCTTGCTGCTGTGTTGTCCAAATTCCAGTGCCAAATGTTGCCTCCACGCGGCCAGAACGGCTCCGCCCTCCCTAAAAAGGGCGGAGCCGTTCATTCATTTCTTGGCGCGGCGCCTTTGTGCACACGCTGCCCTGCTTGGTTGCCACGGCAACCGCCGCCCAGGCCCGGGTGCTTTTAAGCCGCTGCTGCTGCGGCGCTGATTTCCTTCCACCCCTGCATTCCATGACGGGGGGGCGCGGCAATTACCCCGTCGCCGCCATTGTGGCAGCGAAGGGGACTTCTGCAGGGTTTCAATAAATTAATGTGGTACACTTGAGTTCCCCATCGCTTGCCCATAACTTCATAACCCACTTTTCTTACTCTATGAATTACTTCAAAGGACCTCTGCCACTTGGCTAACAACTTGCTCTCCAAACTGGGTAGCAACAGTAGGATCTGATCACTGGGCTAAGAGTTCCTGAACCAGGCATCTTTACTACAGTGTGCCCCTTGGGAATGTCGGGATGCCTGTAAATTCTCTCAGGCTAAGACTCCTACTAAGTCTAATCACTCCCACAAGATCATAACTAGGACTAAAACTCAACTTGTCAATTCTTGCTTTTCTCAACAAGAATCAGGGGTTTCTGCTCCTTCTTGCAAATGAGAATGAGTGAGAATCTCGCAAACAGCTCTCCCCTGCAAAAGATCCAAGAAGGGGCTATTGCAAATTCTGGCTAGTTTTGTAAAAGGTCCAGCATGCCATGTTCTCACTGGAACTGCTTCAGCTGCTGGGTCTCCCTCTCCTCTCTTGGCTTCTCTGCACAAAGGCAGGGGGAAGCGAGGTCACACAAAAAAATATCACTGTGCTTGCAAAAAATGGTCACCATCCAGGGCCATTCTGCACATGCACAGCCCTCTTCCAAAATGGTGCCAGCAGCATCACCACCATTTTGAAAAAGGCATCCAGTTTGAGTATGCAAAATGGCTGGCTCTTTCCAAACAGGTAGCGATGCTGCCATTGCCATGTTGGAAAAGGACTGTGCATGTGCAGAATAGCCACGATAGCCATTTTGCACTTTCACAGTGATTTTTTTTTAAAAATCGTTTTATTTTTCCCCCAATATATCTCATGTGATTTCGTACCAGGGCTGACCTTAAAGTGCTTTTGATCCCGGCCGAAATCTTGCAAGATACCTTGTGAGAATCCAATTTGAGTCTCATTTCATCCCTAGTCATAAGATGCTAAGCAACATTCTGTACCTTTTGAACCCTGTTCCCGCCAGGCCTCCTGGAAGAGATCCAGGATCCCCTGTGGTTGTCTCCCATATAATAACTCAAAGTAAGAAAATCCTATGGAGGACTGGGGCACCTCACAGACAGCAAATAACAAGTAGGGTAATAATAATAATAACGTAACCCATTGTCAGGACGTGGTAGTCATGAATTTCCTCAGCATAAGCTTCAATGTTCTAATAAAATGTTCCATTAGTCTGTCCATTTGGGGATGACCGAGTTCCTTACTGACAGAATATTCAGTAGTCTACACACTTGCTGTAAACATTTAGACATAAAAACAGTGCCCTGATTGCTCAGCATTACCCATGGAATGCCTACCTTTGAAAATATTAAACAACTCATTGGCCACCACCAGGGCTGCCACCGTATGCAGGGAAATAGCTTCAGGATATCTAGTGGCATAGTCCACTATAATAGAATATAGCAATATCTCCCTGCACTTGGTTCCAAGGATCCCACTATATCAAACCCTATCTGCTCAAAGGGAACCCCACACTATGGGTAAAACAACAAGGGGGCGCTCTCCTGAGGTTTTCCATGGTTAGCTGACATTCCAGTCAAGACTCACACAAGTTACTTCTTGGTACACGCTGGGCCAAAAAACCTGCCCAGTACCTGGTCCTGGGTTTTCTCTACGCCAACCAGTGTGTTGTGTGCACTAGATGTAACCTTGCAGCCCTCTCCCCCACCACTGCTAACTTTACTCATGCCATAGGGTAGGGACACACATCTCCATGTATGCACACATATAAATAAACTCCCCTGTCTCAGGGGTTTCAGATCCCAGGAGCTCAGTCTGCACCAGGGTCTGGCCAGAACCTGAGTCCACCAAGCCCTGGTTTTCCATTCCCTCAAGTTTAACCAACACCACTGGACCCTGAGACTCTTTTGATAATTCGGAGACCTGAGTCACCAACCCCTGAGCATAATCACGCTCCATCTGAGGACAGTATTGATATCCATGTCACCCCTGCCCATATGAATAACAAATCAAGGGTTTGCTCAACCCCAGCATTGGGCCTCACCCACATGGTTCTAGATTCCCCTTGAGTGGCCTATCCGTAATGTTACTGCCAAGGTCAGTGTCAAAGGAGGATATCCTCACTTCCCCAGGTTTCTGTAGGATCCATGCAGCTCAGTTTTCCTTCACCTAGGCATGAGGGGGTATTCGTCATTTTATCATTTTTTATGTAAATAATATAAACAAATCAGGCAAAGTAGGGTGAAAAATAAAGCACAGGAAACTGAATCCAGTTTTGGGCCACTGATGTCTATATACAGTAGAAGTATATTCCTAAATAATAAGGACCTTTTAAGGGGGAATCCTTTCTCTCTCATATACACAAACACAGACACTCATTCAGCTACCAATAAAGGCTAACACTTAGCTGGCCCACTCCCAGGTTTCCCTCCTACAAGGAAATGTTTATGGATCCATACAGTTTGTCTGCACTCAGCAACGCAATTCATTGTCCAAATAATGCAAAATGATGGAAACCAGCAAGTGCCACAGAGATTCCAGAATTAAAATGTTTGAACTTTATGTAGACATTCTGTAGTTTAATAGATGTTGTTATACATTTTTCCTGTTTGTAGCAGATACAGTTGATGCAACCAGTATCCCGAGAGACTATAAATATTAGGGAAATTGAGGAATCTTTATTATGCTGACTGATTTACTCCTCCCAAGTCATCTGTTGCTATTTCTGGCCTTTATGTGCTGCGTGAGCCAATGGGTTTAGAATTCCGAATTCAGGAGCCTGGTTTTGATTTGAAAATCCTCTTACAGTGCTTCGTACTGTGTATATTATTGAAAGCACCTTGCTGCTTCAGTACAGTGAAGTTTTGCTTCATTACAGCTAAATGTAAAATTAATAGTACATCATTGTGGCCCAAAGAACTGAAAGGGTTTTCACCAGATAAACAGTGGGTGCACCATAAGAATCATCAGACCCTTGGAGGGAACCTAAAAACAATCAGGGAACAGAAGGATAAATGTAGAGAAAAATAAAAATGACATACAGTGGTATAGCAGGGTGTGGGCAAAGCAGAATTAATCAATCAAGTATACTCTCAGTTTTAAAATGTCTAGAATGTTTCTGGCTGTTTTTAAATGATACATGTAGAATGTTCTAGGGGTTTTTATGTCATTCTGAAGGTGATTGTCTAGATAGTTGGAACGTAAAAAATTATGACACTTCCGGCTTTCTTCTGTCTTTTAGAACATTTTTGTAAAACACCTTTTCCAAGGTTTTATCAGAACGTTCTAAATGAAGAACGTTATACAACGGTCATTTTTACCATCTGCACAGGTAGAACTTTCTAATCCTTTAGACATCCAGGAACGTAACACTCTAATAGAACATCACAATAGTGGCTGTTTAGCTACAGAAACTGGACTGATTATGATGTCATTCTGACAAGTCAGGTAAGAACGAGTTTGGAACGGTATAGTGTGGTCATTTAAAAACAGCCTCTGTGAAAGGCTGATCACTTTTAACCCATACTTACATCAGTGGGAGTTGAAGGTTCACAGCCTTTCACAGGTGAAGATGAGCATGTTGAGGTGCTCAAAGAGTATAAATATTTCATGTGGGATATAATTCATGACAATTCAGCATTTCAAGAATTTCACTTGAAAAGAACTTAACCTTTTCCTTTCTACTCTTCATATGCCACTTATTTTTCTTAGGCATAAATTTTAAAATCACTTACAAACACTCCCACCAGAGTCAGTAGGACTACTCTGAGCAAATGGTTTCAGAATCGCAGTCTGGGACTCTGATCTTCAAAGTTTTGCACTGGCACAAGCCTCATTAGAGTGAATGAGGCTTGTAACGATAAGGGTAGAATGACCAGGACCCATGTTCACTGTGTTTTCCCCATTACTGCCAAGGGTGAAAATGCAGTCAACGTGGGTCTCTCCAAAAGAAAACGAGTGCTTTAGAATAAGGGGTCTGAAGATTTCAGATTTGGAAATCCCACTTCAGAAATCCCCCAGATGTTTAGGTGCTTTTGAAAGTCTGGCCCTAAATACCTAAGTCACTTTTGAAAATGGGTCTTGGCCTCCTAACTCACTTACATATTTCAAAAGTTTTAACCAATAATAACTGAGCTAAAATGAGCTGCAGTCCATATAATACAAAGCTACTTGTTATGCTCAGACATAAAAGGTTAGGAAATATGAACCCAAGCAATTTGAGACGATCCATGTATTTTATATGGAAGCATTAGATGTTTGTGGGAAAGGGTGTATGTGAAACCGCATTATAGTATGATGATGGTGTAGGTCATAGGGTTACAAATTGCTATAGCAGAATCATGCTTAAAATAAGATCTGAATTCACAGCTTATGTTTTAATGCTAATTCTAGGAGCGTGAGGAATACAAAGTGTTCTTGCAAAGTGTTCAAAATCCTTAGGAGGTTGGGGAAATTCTTTCATCCTCTGACTATATTAGCAAGTAGATACTGCCATTAACTTTTACTGGGAAAACATGGTTTCCATCATGTAGGCACTAGGCAGAAAATTTCTTTCAGAACTTTACTTACAGTAGCTTATCTTTCTTAAATTACTTTGTGTGTGTGTGCATTCAGATCATCCAGTGGAATAAATGAGAGCTTCAGCCCTGAAACAGAAAATGGAAAACATGAAAACTTGCAAAATGAAGACTATAAAGAGAGCACTACACTGCAAATCAGAGCAGCCACACAAATGCCCCCCAGGGAACTTCACTTTACAGGGGCACATAGTGAAGCTTGCCAGGGAGGGAAGGAAAGTGACAATGACTTTTCGGGGGCGAAACAGGAAAAAAAGGCAACACCGTGCCACAAAATTACCCCCAAAGTGATAGAAACCCACAGAGTACTCTTGACAGATGAGGCTGCTTTTGCAGAGGAAACAGAAGAAAGAAGGCCAGGCACTATGATTGAACTGCAGTTGTCCCTCTCTCATGACGGGCACAAGGGCACCAGGGCTTCTGCTCTGACACTCCTGGGAGCTGAAAAATGTAGCCTTTTAGAAACAGGACCCAGTGCATCACAAGATGGGACCAGGCATGTAACTACAGCCTCCCTGGGTGAAGAAGAGAGCACTGTCCAGTGGTCGAGCAAAACATTCCAGATTGTTGGTGATAAAGAGGTCAAAGTGGTCCAAGGAGGTGACTCGGGGGAACCATCTCTCCCCAGGGTGGAAGTGATCCTAGACTGTTCTGACAGTGAGAAGGAAGTGTCCAGGTCTCTAGCTGAAAAGGGGTGTGTTGATTCTCAAGTGGAAGGAGGGCAGTCAGAAGCACCTCCTTCTGTGGTCTCCTTTGGAATCTCATCTGAAGGCACGGAGCAGGGAGAAGACGACCAGCACTCCGAAAGGGATCACAGCAGACCTCACAAGCACAGGGCAAGGCACGCAAGTAAGTATGCCATGTCTGGCTCATTGCATTGCTGCAGGGTTAAACTTTGTAACTTGAAACATCATTTCAGAACTGTGCTTGCATTAATTAATTTTTTAAAGAGGTTTTCCTCAAGTTTTCTAACTACTCTCTCTCTCTTTGACATTGCCAGCCAGGATTTTATATATATATATATATAAAATAACAAAATGGCAATGGTAATCCCTCAGGTATATAACCAATACCATGATTTAGCAGTGCTATTAACTTTGGTTTACTAGAGGACTACTTCCCTTATAATGTAGCATACCACTTTATGCAACTAAAATTCATCAACAAGGGGTAAAATCTGTTTGGTTTCTTATCCCAATTTGTCAAGGGGAAACCTTACATGTAATTGTGCTTGTTGGATTCCTCATACATAAAAACAAACTGTGTTTCATCTTATGTAGACAGGCATTAAACATTCATACTTCATGCCTGCTGTTAAAAGTAGATAAGAATAAAAAGGCTATTAGTGAAGCTTGATGATGCCTGCAGAAGTCAGTTTGACAGACACCAGCATATGTATTACTGGCTAGTTATATGATCCTTTCAGTTTTGTAAGTCTTCTCTAGACTATAAAGTGAATGTACTATATCTTCTGCCTTCCCTACCCAGAGATCAGCTTCAAAATCTAGCCAATGTGTTTAACCTATGCTGAAAATGTGATTGATGCCAATGTTGCTTTTTTTTTTTCTTTCTTTCTTTTTTTTTTTTTTTTTAAGGCAGTTAATTTCTAGGGCTTGTTTTTTCTTTCCTGACAATTTTAAGAATCTTGTCCAGGGATTTAATTGCAGCATGGTAAAGGCGGTTGAATGTATGCAATGATATACTCTAGCAGGGAGTTATTTTATATGCAGTGTTGGAATAAGTGTGCTAACCCATTGCTAATTCCTCTGTAAGCATATTTTTAGAATGATAACCATTTGTATACTTGCTGGCATGTGGATTAAGCCATTACTTATGCTTTAAGTGTCTGTGTGTAATCCACATATTTATGGCATATTAAATGGACTATAAAAGAAGAGTGTGCATGCTTTGCATTTTGGCAGTAAAGTTAGCAGCAACTGTGGGACGGTGCCTGTCAGTTGTGCAATGAATTGCTTGTGTTGCACTGCTTGTCTAAAAAGGAAAAAAACTGGCAGGGAAAGATTATTTAAAGGGGTGTTATCTGTCCTGTATTGTGTGGCAAAACATACCTGGATTTAATATTCTTTTAACAAATGCTTTTATCTCCTTTGCCCCTCCTATCTGAAAGCTGAAATGTTTTTAGCCATGATCCAGGTCTTTATGAATCAGATTTAAAAATGTATTAAAGCAAAATGAATTTTCCAGCACCAAGCATATTGCCGTGCTATACATAATTATTATTACTATTATTAATAATAAAGCTTTGTTTGTTTTTTTAAAATACAAGGAGGCATCTCTTATGAGTTTAGTCACAAGAATCAGCCTTTTCTGGGCTAGTCTGCCTTGCTTTGACAGGTACATGCAGTTTCTGTATTCTAGGGTAACTATATTTCCTGCTTTGGATCAGGACAGATTTGAAGCAAGTTAATTTACTTCAGGTTAATAAGCAATTACCTCAGAGTAAGCAAATGTTCTGTGCCTATTCCAGCAGTGCTGCTGGAGCAAAAGAGCAATAGCAGCTCTTAAAAGTTCAGATTAAGTACAATAGCTTTAGATATGGTATGTACAAGATATGCTCATTTCCTAAAGTGAAAAGCCATTGTGCAGTTACCTAAAACTTCAGACTAGGTCACAATGGGTTCAGCCACATGAGCTGTGGAGTGAGCAATCCTCGCGTGGCCCTGTGGTGGACGAGCACAGTGCCACACTACAGGGCCACTGCAGGGAGCAGGGCAGACGGTCGGGCCCCCTACAGGGAAGCTGGGTGGGCGGGCTGCTGTCAGACCTCCCGCCATGGTGCGGGGCAGGCCGAGGTGCCAGCCACAAGAGCAGGTGTTGGCCCTGTCCCGCCTCCCTCCCGTGCCCGACCAATATCCCATCCCCAACCATGATGTGGCCGTGCAGGACCAGAGTGAGCTGCCGCCATCGAAACTCTGCAACAGACTTCATGGCACAGTGGGGCAGACAGCAACTGGGCAGATTTGCTGCCATGCCTTGGGCAGCCTTACCCCATTTTGGGTAAGGCTGCTACATGGTGCATCCTTGTCCTTTTCCCAAGGACTCAGCACACCCTCCTCGCAACAGGATGTGGTGGTGGGGGATATCTGGCAGCTGGTAAAGCTGCCCGGAATGGGGTACGGCTGCCTAAGGCACAGTAGGTATCTTGTATGGCTGCACCCATAATGTATGATGTTACTTTGATCTTTTTAAACAAAGGTTTCTTTTCCTGTAAATAACAATCTGATTATACAGAATAAAGCAGGCGATTTTTCTTCAATAAAATAATTTTGGAATCTATTGATTAAACACCAATAAAAGCAACTGTAAAAATCTTTGTGAAGTACAAATTCTAAATTCCCTCTGCTACAAAATCTCAGGTGAACACCCGGCACTAACATCCTCATATATGTACTCCTTTTTAATGGAGGAGTCCTACTTTGAAGCCACTGGGACTACTTGCTTGAGTAAGGGCTACTCATGTGAGTTAGTACTGTAGGAGCAGACCTATACTGTTTATTAGCAAATAACTTAAGCTATAACGTCCAGCATTCCTTGCTCAGAGAAGATTTCTACAATTGTTTTGCCTGAATCAGAACTGGGAAGAGGATCTCAGGATTTGACCCTAGGAAAGTTCTGCAACTTGGTTGGTAATCCATAGTTTCTTATGAAAACCATTGGTCTAGTCTCGCTGTAAACAAATGGAGTAGTAAAATTACAGTTATCTACTTCAGGAGAAGAAGCTGAATGATTTTTCATACAGAATTGACAGGATTATCCATTACGAAATGTAATGGTTGGGTTTTTTTATATATGTTTTATGTTTATATATTCCTATAAGCTTCCTTTGAGGGAAGGGCAGGATAAAAACTGAATTAATAATAATAACTAAATATTTCATATATTTCTTTAACAAGATGGCAAATAATTTCTAGAGTATATTCTCACCATCAAGGTATTTGGCCACTTGTTTTAATAGTATCAGGATCACAGCCAAAGGTAAATAAAATGAGAGAATTTAGCAAGATTGATTGTAATCTTTAATGTATTGCTATTTAATGTAATCAGTGACAAATATATACAACTAGAATATACTAGTTACTATTTTTAGGAGTTAGCTGTGCCTTCTTCAATACGTTCTATGACTATTTATTGTGTGAAGTTCCCACATTTACTATGTTATGCCATGAAACTCTTAAGATTATACCATAAAATATCCCTGTGAATGTATTTTCAGTCATTTTTTCTATGAACGTTTTTACAGTCATTTTTTAAAAATATCAGTTTCCTATTATGAGTACCATTTGAAGAAACTTGGTGTTCTAGAACTTGATCCTGCTAAAGTCAATGATCAAATTACCATTGTCTTCAGTGAGAGCAGGATTAAGTCAAAAACCATAACATGTTATGTCTATGTGAACTTGCAGATTGATATATCTTATCATCTATCATAATCTGTTGATTTATATATGGATGTAGATAGAAGTAGACATGAGATAAAAATGTTCCTGTAAGATGAGCTAGGAAAGCCCTAAAGAAAACTATGTTATCTTAAACTTTGAAGCATGTGCCTCGGAGAAGAATGATTACTATGAAACTTGTACTGCAGTTGTTATTGTTACTGTGGGAAAAGATTAATTTGAATGCCCTCCCCCTGCACTTTAACATAAAGTAGGACCCCAGAAGGTTTTATGCTGCACACTTGGGAAATTGTGCTGCATATAGATATTAGTTTGCTTGGTTATAGTCAAACAGCCTCTCATATTCCTGTGGTCTGTGTCCATTTAAATGTGCCCTTTGATCCTTTCCATAGGGCTCAGGCGGATTGAGAGCCTGTCAGAGAAGCAGGTGAAGGAAGCCAAATCTAAATGTAAAAGCATCGCCCTCTTGCTGACAGGAGCTCCTAACCCCAACTCCAAGGGTGTGTTGATGTTCAAGAAGCGTCGTCAAAGGGACAGGAAGTACACGTTAATCAGCTACGGCACTGGAGAGCTCGAGCGCTACGAGGACGAGGGGGACGAAGACGAAGGTGAAGAAGGTGACAAAGGTGACCCTTTTGAGGTAACTTTACTTGGAACAAGTGAGTCAGAAATAGATGAAGAGTTCTTCTCTGACATTGACAACGAAGGCCGGATTGTGACATTCGATTGGGACACTGGTCTGCTTGAGGTTGAAAAGAAACCAAAAAGTGAGGACGAGATGCAGACGCTGGCAGAGAGCAAGGGCAAGGGGGCCCTCATGTTTGTCAAGAGGCGGCAGAGGATGGATCAGATCACAGCCGAGCAAGAGCAGATGAGGACGCACACAGTGCACGCAGAGGAGCGGAGTGAGGCCACCACCACAGAGAACATGCCAAAAGTTAGTTCCTCCTCCTATCACACAAAAGAGGAAGAAGCCTCAAGAATGCAGAGCTGTGTGAGCAAAAGCTACATAGAGGTGAGCCACAGTCATGGCAAAATGATACAGCAAAATGGCTTTGGGGGAGCATCAGAGACAAGCATACCCTTTCAGTCTTCTGAAAACTATAAACCAGCAACTTTAAATCGAACAGCCAAACCTTTCCCTGGGATACAGAACAGGGCAGCAGCACCATTTTCACCCACCATAAATATGACCAGTCCTCTCTCAGACTTACCTGCACCACCTCCTTATTCTTCAATCAGCCCACCGCCTGAGGCCTTGTACAGAACCGTTCTGACTCCTGTTGCCAGCACAGCTCAGCCAGGTGTATGGTCACCAACAGAGTCAACGGAGCAGATAGCCTCCAGAGATGAAAGGATTGCAGTGCCAGCCAAAAGAACTGGGATACTGCAAGAGGCAAAGAAAAGGAGTACTGCAAAGCCCATGTTTACTTTCAAAGAAACCCCTAAAGTGAGTCCTAACCCTGCCCTGTTGTCCCTTGTACAGAACAGAGAAGGCAAACGAGGTAATGGCACTGGTTTTGAATCAGGACCTGAAGAAGATTACCTCAGTTTGGGAGCAGAG
The DNA here is from genome assembly GCA_003113815.1 of Sphenodon punctatus. Classification (NCBI taxonomy): domain Eukaryota; kingdom Metazoa; phylum Chordata; class Lepidosauria; order Sphenodontia; family Sphenodontidae; genus Sphenodon; species Sphenodon punctatus. Next base: position 805,047 of record QEPC01003843.1, on the reverse strand, counting down.
GCTTGTAATTTCATGCAGATCCAAGCATCCAAACAAAAGACTCCTCCTCCTGTTGCTCCAAAACCCTCAGTCAAGGTTTCTGCCACTGCTGAAGCAACTCCTGTTTCACCAGTCTGGTCACCTCCAGCTGTGGCTTCCGTCCAGCCTCCTACCTTACCAGCTCCAAACTCCCCACAAGCTGCAGTTCCAGCACCAGTCAAAGTAGCACATCCTGTTCACCCTGTTCCCCAACCCCCGAGTACTCTTAACTTTGCTGGTCCCTTCAGAGGGTCCCAAACAGCAGTCTCACACCAGAATTATACACCAAAAACAACACCAATCACACCAATAGGAAATGCTGCACTTGCAGGAGGAATGGGGCCAGCCTTTGAAATGCCACCAGCTTTGAGTGGGAAAGGAGCCCAACTATTTGCCAAGAGGCAATCTCGAATGGAAAAGTATGTAGTAGACTCTGCAACCGTGCAGGCAAACATGGCACGGTCCTCATCCCCAACTCCATCATTACCAGCTTCTTGGAAATACTCATCTAATGTCCGAGCACCTCCACCTGTTGCTTATAATCCCATCCATTCTCCATCTTATCCTCTTGCTGCTACCAAACCTCAGTCTAAGTCATCTGCAGCTACCAAAAGTACCAAAAGAAAACCTAAGAAAGTTCTTAATGCCTTGGATGTTATGAAGCATCAGCCATATCAGCTTAATGCATCTTTATTTACTTTTCAACCTCCTTCTGATACTAAAGAAGGCCTTCCTACCAAGCAGCCTGCAAAATTCAACACCACGTCCACCTCAAAACAAGCTCTACCTTCAAGGCCGCTCAATACTGTTTCTCCTTCTAATGTCCAAGCCTCTTCAATATACTCTGCTCCAGCCTACAACTCACCACCATCCTTCCAGTCGAATGTGTCCACCCCAGTGAATGAATCCTGTGTGTCTATGGGCTACCCAACATTTCCTAAGCAAGAATCAGTGGCATCGTCTTTGCTTAATGCTCCAAAGCCAAAGTTTTCAGCAAAGAAAGTTGGCGTCACAGCACAGGTGTGGAAGCCATCAGTAATTGAAGAGTAAATCTTATAGATGCAACTCAGTGCCCACTTTGCTTTCAATGAATTGTTTGCTGTGGTGTTCTGGCACACCAAGAGTGCCTGTAGCCGTCCTCAGCTTACTTAATAACTTCAGATATATCACCTCGGATCTGGGTCCAAACTAAAAAAATTTAAATGAATCAACACAGTTATGAAATCGAAGCTGTAACACATTTATGTATATTATCATACATACTATATGCATAACATCCTAAAATGGACACATACCTCTGTATTAAGTAAGCAGGACGCTAGGTTTTATGCGTTAACCCACACATACACACATGGCAGCAAGCAATGCCCCCTGTGTTTCAAACAAGTAGAGCATAAGCCTTCAGTTATTATTTCTTACGAACTGTGCTCTGATGGGCCCATGGTTTGAGTACAACTAAGATAACATGTATTGATTTTAGATTTATTTTTTAAAAGTGCCTAATAATAATAATTATTATTATTAACATCTATTGCTAAGAAAGTGCAAAAAAATAGAGTATTGGGCCATGATCCGTAGTTGGATCTTTATGGACCGACACTTGATGAGCCTGCACAGAATCCTATTGACCTCACTGAGATTGTGTTTCAGCCCCAGGGTCTAGCCATTAGGATCTAATTACAGGATTGGGCCTTAGCTTAAACGTTATGTGAATCAGCTGTGATCCAAACCCATGAATTGCCTCTGACTGCACAGAGAAAATGCTGTGATGAGTGTTAGTGTTTTGAAGAAGACCGACTTAGGAGATGTGGTACAGTGACTGGATAGGGCAATGAGAGGAGGTGTTCCCATTTTTAAAAGGAAATTTTAAATGTTACTTTATGTCTCCAGTACAGGCATTTTTTAAAATATCCATTGACCTTGAATCCCGCAAATGGTTTATCATAGGAGACAGTAAATAAGTAAATAATCAAATGTTGGCCAGTCAGATGGGTAAGTTGGGATATGCAGCTGTGGAGTGATGCAATGATTTCTTGTGAAAGCACAGTGACTAAGAACCAAAGAGACATGTATACAAATGCCAATTTTGCAACCAGAGTAGTATGTGTTGTATAAATCACTATCTAATGATGTGCCACGATTATGACCTCATTGTTCTGCTGTTCTCTCAGACATTTTTTTGCTTTCATTTTGGACTTTACAGTGCTGCTTCTTCCACTGATACTCTTTTTACTCTGTTCTTGCACTTTCACCCTCCTCTTAATATATCGTGGACCAGGAGGATCAAAACACTGCTACCATGCCAAACTCTGCATTAGTCATACATAGATATTTATTTACGGTTTTCATCAAAAATGCATTAGTCACTGAGGGCCAGATCCTGCCATTTTTTTCTCATATTGCAGATCCTGCTTGGTTCTAATCTGATAATGTTAGCTATGAGTAGCACCTTTCTCCACCATATAAAATGAGATCACTTCTGAGACAAAATATTATTCAAAATGGATGAGAGTCAGAATCTGGACTGCCATCACGAGTAAGCATGACGGAATGGGTGTAAACAGGCAGCCCATAGCCCAGTTCTGCTCTGCCTCACCCCCAGGTGGCCTGTCCATCTAAATGTGGGCCACCAGATGGTGAAGTGAAGCAGGCAGCACCTGCTCTCGACCAGCCCTGCTTGCGGTGCTCTGGAACATCCAGGAGCATCGCCAGCAGAGCAAGCCAGCCAAACCCAGGGCACCAACCCGAAGGCCGAGCTTTGGTCTACCTGCTTGGCAAACAACCACTGCAGCTCCACTCTGGGCCGGGGGTTGCCCTGGGCAACGCGACAGAGTTGCGGGCAGCAGCCTAGAGCATTGGGTGATCCACTGCAACTCTATAATGTGGGGGAGGAGAATGCCACGCAGATGGACTGGGCTGCGGAAGCTGTGGGGTACATTTAAAATGGACCCAGGCTGGGCTAGACGTGGGTGGATGCAGGGGTGCACCCCCAGAGCAGCTCCAAGTGGCCAGTCCTGCGTCCGTCTGAAGACACCCAATGTGGCTTCAGCATATTAGTTCAAGTCACCAGACATCTGGCTAGAGGGGGAATTACGAAGCCCTTCCTTAAATTGGGCAAGCACTTACCTGTTTAACCAGTTCATTGGTTTCAGTGGAACTACCTGCATGAAGGATCACCGGAGTGGGTGAAGACACCACAAGCTAGTACCATGGTGTTAATTTAACTTCTGTTAAGTTTGGAAACAATCTTTATTATACATGTAAAAAGCAAGAGTTCAGTGACATGTAGTTCAAGTGAAGTCAGCTCTCAGTGAATGAGTGGGATAACTCCCATTGACTTTATGGGCTTTGGATCAGGCCCTACTAGGGGGACATTGTGGTAGCTTCTGGTAATTGTAAGGAAACCAATTGGTTCTACATGGAAAGATGTAGAGGGAGTTTGATTGCAAACATGTCTTCTCCAAGAGTATATGGTATCAATATTTTAATCCTCTTGAGATCTTCTTTCCATTCATTTTACAGTGACAATCTGCTGTATTTTCCCTCTGTCATTAAATTTGTTCCTTTCTTCTTTGCCTGTTTCATTTCTTTCATTTCATTTTAGGCTGTTTCTATTTCTATTTTCCATGCAATTAAGTTACTAGGCAGACTCCCTCTCCCTCTCTCTCTCATATATTCCTTTATTCACTATTAACTAAATGGGGGATGGATGTGCACCCCCCCCACTGCACATGGACCGCAGCACACACTCACCCGCACACAGCCGTAGCCCGTGTGAAAAGGGACTTAAAGTGTCTTAGGCTGCTTTAAATGTATGCAATGAATGTGCTGCATAAAATCACGCTGCGTGTAAATATGCTGCTTGTGGGATTTAGATGTGACATTTCATGCATTAAAGCCAGTTGCGCATTCTTTTAAAGTAAAGAAATACCTCAACATCAAGCTATTTAATTTGCGGCTTTAAAAGAATGTGCGACTGGCTGTAATGCCCAAAATGTCATGTCAAAGGCTGCTTTTAAATGAGTGGGTCGCTGTTGCACGACCCGCTTGCACGATATTTCAGAATCCCGCAAGGCGGGATTAGATGAGACAGTAGTCTGGATCATGTGCATAGAAGACGGTCGCACTTTGTTTGCAGACCGCGAATTAAATACCTTACAATCGAGGTATTTAATTTGCGGTCTGCAAACAATGCGTGACCGCCATCTATGCGCATGATCCCAGACTAGTGTCTCGTCTAATCCTGCCTTGCGGGATTTTGAAATATCGTGTGAGCAGATATTTCACGACGGCGACCCATTCGTTTAAAAGCAGCCTAAATCCCACATGTGGCATATTTACACGCAGCGTGATTTTATGCAGCATCTTTGCTCTGCATGTCTAAAACCAGCCTCAGTTTAAAACCCAGAGAGATACTATCTAACTGTTACCAAAAAGGAGGCTACACTTTTCAGGAGTTTAAAGATAATTACCAAAGAAATCTAGAGAAAGAGAAAGTGCCATTTCAGTCCCAAATATAAGGGATGGAAACAGAGGGTCCTTTCGCAGTCGCGCAACCCGCTCGCACAATTTTTCAAAATCCCGCAAGGTGGGATTATACGTGACAATGGACGCGATCACGTGCATTCAATGCAGACACACATTGTTTGCTGACTGCAAACTAAATACCCCACACTTCGAGGTAATTAGTTCGCGCTCAACTGTGGCCCGCTTGTATAAAAGCAGCCAAAGTAATTCAGATTATATCTTTATCTGGACCAACTGCTGTTGGTAAGAGTGTGCATATCTAGAAGGTAAGAGTGTGCAAAGAAATCTAGAGAGAGAGAAAGTGACATATTGGTTCCAAATATAAGAGATGGAGACATAGTAGTTCAGATTATATCTTTTACTGGACCAACAGCTGTTCGTAAGAGTGTGCAAGCTTTCGGGTAAGAGCGTGCAAACTTAACTAAGAGAAGATGAGAATAAAGTGAGGCTTTCAGACTCTAGGTCCATGAATCTGGATTCAGCAGCATTAAATTAACCTGGGCTCTTCCTCAGGCAAGTAACAAGTAGGAAATCTAATCACCTTAATATTAAGCTTATAGAGTTAACAGGCTTCAAGATAAACAGACATTCACGGGCTAACTTTCAGCACAATCCATAAACTGTTTACTAAAAGTGCTAGCTTTAGCATCCATGCAAGTCTCATTCACTTCAGAGGATTCACATTGGTGTGATAGCCTAATGCCATCACTAAAAAGCTTGAAGATTGTGCTGATTGGGAAGAGGCACTATGGCACTGTATGATTTTTGTGTTCTTGTCTTCCCCTCTAAAGGATCTGACACTAATATATTGTCATGTTACTAAAATAAAACTTTCCTGTGGGGAGATGGGAGTTTAAGCTGCTTTATATTTTTAACTTAACAGGGAATGGATTGTGCAAGGGATTGGTAATAAGATACAGTGCCCGTCACCTCTTGGCCACCAGTTCAAATCAGGCCCAGGACAGCAATTACTGAAAGTCATGACCAACTGCTGACTGGTCTATGTGAAAAAAGGGGATGGCATTAATCCAGGTTCTAACAGAGAGGTATCTCTATAACTAAAGCGCTACCCAAATTAGAAACTAATTGGCATTCTTGTTGAAAGAATTAGCAGAGAAGCTGAAGAATGAATGGGAAGATGGTGCTCCCTAGAGGGGATCCCTTTCAGATAAAGAGTGAAGTCACATTAACTAAGAGAAGATGAGAAGAAAGTCAGGTTTTCAGACTCTAGGTCCATGAATCCAGATTCAGCAGCACTAAATTAACCTCCTTGACATTTTCAAAGTGGGCATAAATTACAGTACAATCAGAGGGAGAGAGATTGGTCCAAGGGCCAAAATGTGGACTAAAACCTGCATTTTATTTTTATTTTTTACCTTTGGACTGGGTCAAATCCAGAAGTTTGTTTCTAATTACTGTAGAAATGTTTTGCATAAAAGATGGGATTTTCCAAAGCAACTAAATAAGTGGAGCATAATTTTTAATCCAGTCTCAGATTCTAAAAAACCTTGATCCTTCCCCTTCCTCCCCCAAACACAGAATGTGGGTATTATTTGAATCCAAGCCTGTTGCCCATCTAATAATAAGGTAAGTCATAGCTCTCAGCAGCATTGCACGGTATGATGGGGCTATTTAAATCAGCTATTTCACCTGTAATGTCATCTCTTTTAAAACAGACATTAGAGGACAGCTGTGTATTGTCATTCACAGAGCTATCCTCCAAGTAAATAGCACTGGGGCTAGCACTTAGCTTGGGTGCAAGTCTCATTCACTTCAGTGAAAGCTGTCTGTGCTACATGTGAGCACCTGCACTATTACTGGGAGGATCAGACCCTGAGTCTAATTTAGAGACAGCAGATAGTGTCATGCAGGGCCCAAGTGTCAAGATAACAAATAACTTCTATGGAAAGGAAACATTTGACTTAGGTGAAGCTATTATCATTTGCTTTGAAAGGGGAACCTCTGTAAACTGTTTTATTAAAGGCTTGTACAATTATTTTTAGTATACGCTTGCTGAGTTTACTAGATACATTGGCCTGGGCAAACACACCCTTGTTTATTAATGTGTAGACCAGAAGCTAATAGATACGTTTTGAAAGCATCCATAATAACCTCAAACATGCTTTTATGATCTATTCAGTTGTTTTCAGTTTCTCTTACCACACAGAAAAGTAATGACACCTTCAGGGAAAGGTTGGTATCTCACAGTTTTTGATCCTGACATTCCCACAGGCCAAAATGGGAGTAGCATGGTCAAAGTCATGAGAGGGGGCAACCCTACTTCAGGGTGTTATGAGACCATAAATCAGGGGTGGGAAACATTTTCTTTTCTGCATGCTACTTTGAAAAATAGTACACACTCCATGCATTACAGTTGGATTCAGAGACACTTAAGTGCTCACTGTTCAGGTTAGGGGAAAGGAAGGGTTCACATCATGGATCTGTGCTATGGATCCATCCCTTATCCTTGAGCACATACCCTCATTTCTGTTCCCTTCCCCCAATCTCATTCTTTCAGTGCTTCAGCTGGATCCATGGGTCAAATCCAGGAACTGGAAAGGAACTGTACAGAAGCAGCGGTGGCTGCAGATGAGGGACACAGGGGCCTTGTGCAGAGGGTCTTAACCTTGCCCAGGAACAAGTCTTTCCATCTACTGAGGCTGCTTTTACATGAGCAGCAGGATGCAGCATATTGAAGAACACACTTCCTGAAAAGCACCACGGGTTGCGTTTAGATGCACTGGATGTAGCCGGCAGCCATAGGAATCATGGCTCGTGCAGTCTTTTTGAAGGCACATTTGGGAAGCCTCGATATCAGGGTTTCTCAAATGTGCCTTCAAAAAGACCACACAAGCCATGATTCGTAGGACGGCCAGCTACTTCCGGTGCATCTAAATGCTCCCTGTGGGGCTTTTCAAGAAGTGCGTTCTTCGACGCACTGCGGCCCGCCACTCGTGTAAAGTGACAAGAGTGTGCTCATCATCTTCACTCAAAAGAAACACCTACGTACTAAGGATAAAACCCAGAGAAGGCTAGCAGTGCCAGTGATAGTGACTGGGGGAGAAGATTAAAGGGGCAACCAGGTTTATCATCATGTTTCCTGCCCTGCAGCACCCAAATTCTTCTCTGACACCTAAGGGCACTGGGAGATGCTTAGAATCATAGGGTGTTTTGAAAAGGCTGTGGGGCAGTGTCCGTGGCCACTGAGTGGCACAGCTGTGAAACACCCATTCAGGTGGAGTCAGTGGGGAGGGATTCTAATGGATAGTTCCCAGCGTGGCTATGGCAGTAGCTGCCTTAAACTCCTCCTGCCATGGACTGTGGGGAGGGGGAGTGCGCTGGGCTGGCTTTTGAAACTGACATGTCCCAGCCATGATTGCTGGGAAACCAGGCTCCCCAGCACTTGTGGCCAGTTCCTGTGATTTGCAAAGATTGTGTCCCCCGCCTACAGTGCCTATAGTGTTGGTGCCCACCCCAGTTCATATGGGATGGGGATATGTGGGCACCCGTTGCCACACACTTTTTAATGCACCATGAGTGACCATGAGTGGGTGCTGCGTGGCTCAAAGGAGCGTGCATCCCCCCACTCCACCTTCAGATGGACGGTTGGATAAGTGGCTCCTGGGTTGCCATGCATGGTAGTATCTCATTTAAAAACACCCATAGAATCTTACGCGTTTCTGGAGGGGATTCTCAAGGATCATCTAGTTCAAACTCCTGCTTGGATGAAGTATGGCTACTGTTACAACATCTGCAACAAATGGCTGTCGACAGCCTCTTTTTGAACACCTCCAGGGATGGAGAACCAACAACGTCCTTAGGCAACTTGTGCCATTGTCATGCAGCTCTTACTGTTAAGAAGTTTTTCTTGATATTTAAGCAAAATCTACCTTTCTGTAACTTGAGCCCATTGTTTCTAGTTCCATCCTTGGTGGTAATGCAGAACAGTTCCTTGCCATCTTGAACTCCTGCAGATAATTGAAGACTGCCGTCAATGGGTGTTAAACATGTGGCCGGCATTCTGGCTACACATCCTGAGTGGGTGGGTGGGTGACCCTGGCCAGGTCAGGTCGGGGAACGGAACAAACGTTCTTGAAAATCGACCCAGCCGGGGATGGGGGGTCCGGAAGTGACGTGAAGCAGGCCCTGCCCCCATGCTGCGGCCGGTGCCCCACTCCCCACCATGATTGGCAGTCATGGTTGCCAATAACGGGCAGCCCTGGCAGCTGCCATGGCAATCCCCATGCTGGGGCCAGGATGGTGACACAAACACATGTACTCCCCTGCTGTGACCTGCTATGGCCTGCCTGGGTGGCCCTTGTGCCTAGTTGGTGGGTGCGGTTCCTTCCGGGTTCTTGTTCCTAGGCAGCCACCTACCCAGTCGGGGCTGTAGTGGGCCCACATCTGGTGGCCCCCTAACAGACATGCAAGTTAGGCTCTGGCTCAGATGGGTCATGTTTATTAACACCCTGTGTCTCCCCTTAATCATTGCTTTGTGAGGCTAAACATACCTATTTCCTTCAGTCTTTACTCATAAGACTTGCTTTTCAGACACTTTATCGTCTTTGTTGCTCTACTCTGAAAACACTCCAATTTATCCATGTCCTTCTTAAAATGAGGCAGGGCACCCAAAACTGGACACAGTAGTCCAGCTGTTGTCCAACCAGTGTCGAATAACGTGGAATTATTACTTCCGCTGATTTGGAAACAATGCTTCTCTCAATGCAGCCTAAAACTGCATTAGCCTATTTTACACCATATCACATTGCTAACTCATGTTCAGTTTGCGATCAATCAGAATGCCTAGATCCTTTCCCCATCCTTTACTGCTGCCAAGCTAGCTCTCGCCCATCTTATACTTGTGTATTTGGTTTTTCTCACTTAAATACAGAACTTTATGTTTATCTTGATTGAATTTGATTTTGTTAATTTCAGTCCAGATTTCCAAGCAACTGAGATTTTTAAAATTCTAATTCTATCTTCCAAGGTGTTAGCTAGCCCTTCCAGTTTTGTGTCATCTGCAACCTTGATAAGTATTCCCTCCACCCCTTCATCCAAATTATTAATAAAGATGTTGAATACCACTAGACCCAGGACAGAGTCTTGCAGTACACCACTCGATACCTCCTTCCAGTTTGATGATGAGCCAATGATGTACAGTTCTCCCTTTGAGTACAATTCATCAACCAGCCGTGAATCCACCTAGTTGTAGCATCTTGTGTGGTTGTTAGTCTTCCAAGCTTGTCGATGAGGATCTCTTCTGGAACTTTGTCAAACTTTTTGCTGAAAGCATGTCCAAAGCATTCCCTTCATCCACTAAACTAGCTACTCTATCAAAGAAGGAGTCAAGATTAGTCTGACATGCCTTGTTCCTGATAAATCCATGCTGGCTACAAGCAGTCACTGTATTATCATCAAGGTACTTACAGAATGACTGTCTTATAATCTATTCTAGTATCTTCCCGGGTATTGAAGTCAGGCTGTGTGGTAAACCCAGAAATATGTTATGTTTTTGTAAGCCGCCTCGAGTCCTATGGGAGAGAGTGCGGGGTAGAAATAAATATGGAATGGAATGGAATCTATAATTTCCCAGATCCTCCTTTCCCCCTTTCTTAAAGATGGGGACAATGCTTGCCCATCTCCAGTCTTCTGGCACCTTACTTGTGCAACAGGAGGACTGCATCAATCCCATGGTGTAGCGCTCTCCCCAAGTTTATGGCGCAGAGCTGACTTGGAGGGGTGCCCTGGGAGGCTGAGGCTTCTGGCTATCTGTTGAAGTGGAGCTTAAACTGTGGTAAACCTTTTGGCAGCCTCCTAAATGCAACTCATTACTAATTTGGTTCCCCTTATCTGCAGCCCACATGCCACCCCCACCCCCCATCAGAGACCAAGCATTTCTAATTGTCAGCTTCCCAATTTGCACCCTGCTTTTGGACTCCACTGACAAGAGCCAGAGCCAAAAGGGAGTGTTGGGATGGAACACATCACAGGTTTAATCCAACCTGTGTGGTGTCCCGAGACTGCAGAATACCATAGAGACATTGGGTAGAAGGGAGGTAAACTCTACCTGCAATTTGCTATGGCAGGTGGGTCTTCATCCCTGGATAAGCATCTACCAAGTACTATCCCTGTATTTTATCCCAGAATAAACAAAACCTGGAAAATCAGGTTTTATAATTCTGGGATAAAACCAGGAAGCACGAGTTATTTATACCAAGGTATCTGTCCACATGAACACTTAGATCTGTCAGCCCCCGCGGGCGCTCCTCGGCCCGGTGGCTGTCCCCGACACGGAGACGCGGAGGTGCCGGTCAAGACGTTGCCGCCCCCCTCCGGGGGTTCTGAGGATGGCCCGAGCAAAGCGGGCTGCCCCAGACCCTCCCACGATGTCACAGGCGGGGTTAGCACTTCAATTGCCAGCGCTGGAGGACACTCAGCGCCGGTGAACAGAGCTAGATATCTGGAGAGGCTGACCCCCTGAAAGCTAAGTGTTGGATCTTGTGACTGTATATTGTGTAGTTTACGTCTTGTGTCCCCTCCTTCCCAGCCCCTTGCCTCATCCTGTTGCTCCTTTTTTCTCCCTTACCTCCGAGTGCAGGTGTGAGTGGCTCCTAGTGTGTTTGGTTGCTTAAGTGGATCCCTGTCTCCCGTGATTCCTCCTGGTGAGTGGGCATTTGAGTGAGCCTGCGGGCTCGTGTGTGCTCCCCCTTCCCTTCCCCTGGTTCATCCCTTCCCTTCAAGTGTGAGCCCCTGTGAGCCTCTTCCCCCTAACCTGGGCCCCTCCCCTTCAGACCCGTCACCCCCCTTCACAGGCCTTCCTTTTATTATTATTATTAACAAACATTTATATAGCGCCAGCAGTGTACCTGGCACTTTACAAAGTAATAAAATAGACACGGTCCCTGCCCCTAGGGCTTACAATCTGAGAGACAGGAGCTGGGGGAGAGACTTAGGAAGGGGAACAGAGGGAAAGACCTCCCTCCGTGTGGAAATCGAGCGAGTGAGTCCCTTCCCCTGAATTATAGCTCTGGGCCCTATGATGATAGGGGACCATATTCCTGGTGCGTGAGCACACGGAAGTGCCCACATACTATCCTGACGGGCTTTTTTCCTCCGCATTCCGTGAGCAGAGCTTCCGGGTGTGCTAGGGGCGTGTGTGGGTGGCGTTCCTTCCCCTTCCTGCCCCCTCCCACTGACAAGATCCTGAGATTATAGGGGTTTATACTGGGATAATGCTTGTGTAGAAGCAACCAGCCTTCACATTTTTGACAGACTAGTGAAAGGAGTTTGTTTCCCTAACCATGAGGGGTCAGTTTGGATAATGAAGAATTCACAAGAGGCACAAACCACTGCCATATTGTTTGTCAGTCAAGATATTTACATGGGTTGAATGTGGAGAGCCTGCCTAATGAAGGCCAGCTCCCAGATGACATGGGGCCAGGCCACCCCAGTTTCTGGAAACTTGTATTCTCTCTTTCTCTGGGTGTTTTTAGATGGATGGACTGCTATGGTGCTGGCTACACCAGCCTGCTTCACCCTCAGGTGGCCCATCCTTCTAAAGTCAGCCCACCCGATACTGAATCGATGGTGTCAATCCAACACATCCCAGAGCACTGGTGGAGTGGGCTTACCAAGGCTGGGGGTACTGGCCCGAAGCAGAGCACCTGTCTGTCTAATGCATAGACCCCACACTGCTGCTCCGCTTCCAGCAAGCAGTTGCCCTGGGCAATTCCACAGCATTGTGGACTTGCTAGTCTCCAACTCTATGGTGTGTGTGTGTGGTGCTGTGTGGGTGGCTCACAGGCCGGGAAACTGGCTGGGTCCATCTGATCCAGACCCAGGCAGAACTGGGAGCAGGTATGTGGGGGTTCATCGCCAGAACAGCTCTGGGGACAGGCAACCCCGTGTCTGTCTGAAAACACCCTCTGTCTCTCCCAGTTCCCTTGTTTCATCCTCCTGCTTCTGGGACTATCTCTTCCTGTATTTCACTAGCTCCACTGCCAGGGGTGACCTGCTGATTGGCCAGGGATCTCCTCGTTCCCTGGATCTGGGCTCCCATCATCTCCTGCACTTCACTACTGATGTCCCCATGCCACACTGCCTCCACTGGGTCAGTACAATCATGGGGGTTGGAGGGGAAGAGGTGGCAGCCATGGTCCTGGCAGGCCCACATTTGAGTGGGACGCGTCAACTAATGTGTGGTTGAGGGAAATTTGGTCCGAAATGCTATTTGCTTAATTGAAGTCAAGTATGTGTCTGTGCTTGGGACCGCATACTTCTCCATTCTTCTATCTACAGCCCAGGCAACAGTAGCAGTAGCCAACCACGCATCCATTTCTTAATTCTGACCTAACGGAACCATCTTAAGGGCTGAAAAGATAGTTTAGTTCCTGGGCTTATTTAAGCCTTTGCTGAGCTACAAGACAAGTATTCTTAATGCAAAAATGTTTATTTTCATGTGGGTTATTTGGTATTGAATATGCACCACCATGCTTCAAGGCTGCAATAAATATTCTTTTCTGGATCACTTCCACCTTTCATTTCTTTCACAGTGGTACTGTTAAGGTTTAGAACAGCCATGGGGAGTGAATAGCAACAAATTATGCTTTCTAAAGGAGTACCACTGTGTACCTGGAAGATGCACAAGGCCAAAAGGGCAGGGCAGCAGCAGCAGCATGCATGATACAGGTAGGAGAGTCATTGGCAGTTGGGACATCAGTCAGTTGTGTGAATGATAAGAAGGGGAGCTAAGCTTGTTGAATGGAAAGAGTCGAGAGAAATTCATGTGAAAGTGTAGGCAGAGGCTGGGCAAAAGAAAAGAGAACTGAGAGGACTTCTATCAGAGGAGAATTAAAATGAAAGGAATAAATTAAAAGTGTAGAAGGTTTAAAAAGAAAAATCAGCTACCAAGAGCAACCTCACCATTCTTTGTCACTAGACTATGTAAAGCAGGAGTGGGGGGCCAAATGCAGTCTGTGGCTAGTTTTGGGGTAACACACAAGCTGGGAACCTGCCCGTGCAGCTCCTGTGCAGCCAGCTCTTGCAGGTTCTGTATGGGGAGTGCAACAAATGTGTGGGTGTTCTTCCCCAGCGGAGTCTGCTCGCGCGCTGCCCCCCATCCCTCCACTGAGTTGCAGTTTCTCTAGCAACACTCTAGGCTGTTCCCGTGTCATTATGGTGTGGAATGTTTGCTGAGACTGTGCATGCCCCAACAGATGGGCAGCAGGCCTGTGGCCACCCATTATTCTGGTTTTGCCTGAATTTGCCCGCACAGTGGGCTCCGCATATCCTGGGTTGACACCGTATGGAGCAGCCCCAGGTCGGCCACGGGGTGAACATCTGGCAGCCACAGAATAGATGAGCAGGTGGATCCAGGACCTAATGGGGGCAAATGTTTGAAGGGCCGCCCTTCTCCTTATGCTCCTTTGCAGCCCTTAAGATCTGCCGAGGGTGCCCTCTTGCGGGTTCCATCGTTGGTCCAGTTTCATATGACTCGGACCCATGGAGAGGCATTCTTGGTGGCTGCCCCACAACTTTGAAACTCCCTTCTCTTAGAGGCTCGCCTGAGCCCTAGTTTCAATGTCTTCCAGAGGCAGTGTAAGACCTTTGTATTTGGCCCAGGCATTCAATGGGTAGCAATAGATTTGGGGGGAGGGTGATGGGGTGTTAAAAAATGTGGGGCAACTTCTCATTTGTTAACACCCTTTATATGGTTGCTTTCCAGTTCCTGGATCTGGCCCCTGGATCCAGTTCTTGCTTCCAAGCACTGAAAAACTGCGCTCAGAGCAAGGGAGCAGCGATGAGGAAATACACCCAAGGAAAGGGCACAGATCCATGATGTGGACCCTCGCCCTCAACTTCTCTGTGGCATTTGGATCTTGTACTAACTTTCAAAATGGCCCTGGGAAGGAAAAGGTCACCCCCCCCCCCCAATGTAAGGGAATAAGGCAACCTAAGCAGTCATTGAAGATGAACGTGGCATGCTTTTGAAGCCTTTTAGCCCTGGAGGGGTAACTGGTGCCTGACTGATTTCAAAGCCATTAGTCTTGAAACATCAGAATAGGTTTGTTTTTTTGTTTTTTTGTTACTCGCATCACTGACTGATTTTTTATGTGTATACAATTTGATTCTTACTTACACTAAAACTCTCTCACATTACTCTTGTTTTGTTAAAGTGTTTGGCTTGTTAAATGTAAAGGGTTGTTAAGTGTTTTTCTGCCTAGTAAGGCGTATAAAGAGGCTTTAGTGTCAGTGAAGATCTGGCTTCGGACATTTACCTGTAAAGAAATCACAGCAGACATTCAAGCACAAATAACTAGAGAAGAATTTGAGAAAAGATTAAGAAGTTGAGATCAGTATGGTAATTCTCAGTCTAGAGATATTCACTGTTGAGCCTTTTCCAAGACTCTTCTTGAAAAGACTGAGATGCACTTTTACAGAAGATAGTGCAGTAAGAGGTGCTTCAGAAGCACTGGGGAACAATGTCAAAAGAGGTTAGGAGACCTTTATAATAGAGACCCTGGCTATGACTGAGCCGTACTGTTTGCACAGTATTCTGAACCAGCATTGCCATCTCCCCTAGCCTCTTCCTGTAAGGGCACGGGAAGGTGAAAATACCAATGAAACAACGGTTGCAGCTTTAGAAGATATTTTTCTTTGTATGTTTCAGAACTACATGACTTTTGGAAGCATTTAAATCCTTGATAGGGATCCATTATTAAAGCACATTTTTTCCATTTACCAATCAATTTGGTGGTTGTGATTGGCATGCTAAAAGTCTACCATAGTCAGATGTGAGACTAACTTATCAAATCTTCATTCAGCTCCAAACAGAGATTTTAATACAAGGAAGCCGCAATTCAGCTCTTCTAACTTCATAGCACAATCGATGGCAGCATAAACGGTGAGCAATAGCCAATAACAACTCCCAATAAGAAATGTATCTGAGGCAATAAGCATCTCCTGCTCAACTAATAGAATCACTGGGGCCGAGATGAATACAAAAGAGGTATGTTTTCAGCTGAGCACTGTGCTGTTTAATGTTCATGGAACATATTTTTCTTCAGCAAAACAGGAGTTGGGAACATTTTCCCTCCTGCAAGCCACTTTGAAAATTAGTACCGGGTTCAGGGGACAGATAGGGATCTGGGTGGGGGCACTTAAGGGCTGTGCTCAGGATGGGGGAAGCAAGAGGAGGGTTGAGATCATAAATATATGCCATGGATCTCTGAGTGCATCCCCTTATCTCCAGTCAGTGCTTGATGGTAAGGACTGGATCCATTCCATGGGCCAGATTCAAGAACTGGAAAGGGAGCAAAAAAAAAAGAAAGCCATTAGCTGGATTTGACCCATAGGCCAGAGGTTCCCCACTCCTGATTTAAAGCACGCACCGGCCACAAAACTCAGGGACATTTTTATGTTGGAAATAACTTTGGAAACTGAGGCCTTGCCACAGTACATTGATTCATTCTAAAAATAACCATGAGGTGGTGGTAGCCCAAATCCAGGCTGTAACTGGAATATTGCTAGAAGGATTTCCTGTGTCCTGACCCAGTTCCACCCCTTTCCTATGCCTTGGCCAGAAACCCCATTTCCTGGTGCTTCACAACCCTTCCATCCCCCTCCCAAGCCTTTTAAGGGACAAAAGGTAAAAACAAACATGACAGTGGACCGATTCAGCCCGCTGTGGCACATTTGTGCACGGCCTTCGCCTGCACATGTGTGCAGGTGCTGCCAGATGTTTGACTTAGGGTATCCCAGGTTGTGGTGGAGGCTAGCTTGGGCTGTGATCCCAGAGACTTCTGGGATCACAGCCTGGGCTAAGGTCCATTCTGATCGGGCCAAAGTTGACTTCCCGGAGCTGCATGTGTGTTATGGGCTGGCTCCGCCATGATAGGCAGCCATGGCTGGCTGTCATTGGCCACCATGTCTGCCTGTCATGGCAGGCACCCCGTCAAGGCTCATGTTTGTTTTACGGTCCAGCCTGGCGCTCATCCTTCTGCCTGGGCTGGCTAGCCCGTGCAGCCTGGCGTTACATGTGTGCTCATCCAAAGTCTGCTATCTTAGGATTGCTATCAAGGTACAAAACCAGCCTTGACAGTCTTCTCTTCTGTTGGGAGGAGGAGGAGCAGCAGCAGTAGGGAGAGGAAAAGGTCTCCAGGAGCTAGCGTCCCCTCCCGTCTATCTTAGGGTTCCTCTCCCTTATCTCCCTGCAGCTGAATCAGCTGCTACTGCTCACCAGGCAGAAGGCAGCAGTCAGTGGGGGAGTGGAAAGAAAAGGAGAGGAAGATCAGCAGTGTAATACTTGACTTCTGTGGGACCAGGATGAAATCCTTAGGTGGCCAGAAGGCCATGGCAAACAGTGGGGGGGGAAAAGGCGGGAAGGAGGAAGAGAGAGAGAGAGCACAAGTGCATGCGTCCAGGGGTTAGGAATGGCCATGAGCAAATGAGAGATAGGCTCCTTATACCTGTTTCACCACAGTCATTTCTTGACTCTTTTATTCATCCTTTTCCTGAACAATGCAAAGAACGGAGAGTCGGTACTAGTCTGTACAGCTCTCAAGAAAAATCATTTCCCCTTCCAGACTTCAAATTCCATCATTCCCTGGAAACAGGGAAGGTCAGATGAGGTAATCTGTGTGCCTTCTTAACTCTCTAGTCTATTGGCTCACTGGTGTTTTCAACACAGCGTCAACCACAATGCAGCTAGGAGCTAGGGAGAGTCTTGACCCCATAAAGCATTTATCAGAACTATACACTGCCACAAGCAGAATGGATGCAACTCAGAAATAACTTGCTGAACCTTTGTGTTCAGACTATTTTCTGGCATGAGGTTGGCTGTGTGTGAGACAACCAAATGAATGTTGCAGTGACAGCTGCTTTAAGCTACAGTTCTCAATTTCCATCATATGGCTTGTATTTAAGTGACCCTCTTAAAGAGACAGGCCTTCCATAGTGCTAAGCCGAGGATTACAATACAGGTGAGCAAGTGGTAGAAGAAAACTGCTGTTATTATTCCTTAGCTTTGTAGCTACAAATCTGTCTGCTAGAAAGAGGAACTTAACTCTGTTTTTAAATCTAGTTTTTTATGGAAAGAAAGTTTGGGTAATCTACACTTTGTGTGTGTGTCTTTAATTACTTTTGATCCCACAGGTCAGTTTCAATCAAATTTGGTAGAGATGGAAAAGAACCAAGGGTAAGTAGGGGCTCAAAATTTCATAACAATAGGTGCACCTGGAGGGAAGATATGACCCCTCTTGTAGCTAAAATAAATCCCATGGACTTGTATTGTCTGTTGAGATATTCAGGGGGAAAGCCTCTGAGTAAAATGTACAATTGGTCAAAATGTTTTGAAATTTTAAATTTGCCAACTATTACTTTGAAATTTTGATTTTGATGGGGAAAAAATAGAGAAAAATTGATGAGTTCTTTGTGGTTCCCAGGTTTGGAGCCAGCTCTGGTAAAAATGATGGAAACTATTCTGTCTCACAGTCAAATCCTGTCATAAAATGCATGAGAGTGACTGCCCCTGAAGTCAATGGGAATTTAGCATGTCCAGCTCACTATGTGGATTGAATTTATTGAATTTATTATTACGGCATTTAGCTTTTGCCATAGCCAAAAATAGGAAAACATAAATTAAAGGGACAGCCTTTTTCTTTCCTACTTGATGACACCAGCAGCAGAGGGGATTAGAACCCATGACCTTTGGCTTCCTGAGCAAGGACTCTTACTGCCAGACCACCAAACCCTGCTTATCTCATTATTTATTTATCATTTTGGCCCTTGAACTTTGATAATTTCTCCATCTAAAGATGTATCCGTTAAAATAAAACCTGAGCAGCCTTACCTTGCACAACACACATGGTGACCCACAAACCTCAAAAGTCCTAGGAAGATTGGATTCCGTGTTAGTTAGCATTTGGGCTCAGTTAATTTTGAGTACTTACATTGGCAATAGTCAAGCCATCTGAACCTCTAAGATCTGCAAAAATGAGCTGTAAATCTCCCCCAAAAGCTACCTGTGCTGGCTCTTGTTGATGTGAAGTCAGGCATGCCAAAGTGACTGAGTGAATAAAACTAACCCCTTCAACTAGAGGTTTCCACTCTGCTACTGCAGAACATAAAGGTATGTCTTTGAAGTGCCAGCATATCTGCCCTTTAAAGGGGTGCAAAGTGGAGAGCACAGTAGTGCTTCAGGAACATTTTGTCCCACTTGTAAGACACACCAGAAAAATCATGGGCATTCTTGAATTTATGATTGCTTGAGTTTAGCAAGATAGTTTAGAAGAGAAGTTTTACTGTCCCCTTGCATCTCGAGAGTGGTGCAAAGTGATCATGTTGGAGCAAGGATCTGACCCAATATAGTTACAAAGAAAGACTGTGATTTACATTTCTGTTCTGCAGTTTTGTACAGTTTGTTCACCCTGTACAAGCATCTTTATTATTTTTAAATTATTTCATTGTAAAAAACAGTGTAATGTATATATATTTCACAGTCTTTTTGTGCATCATGGCATGTGATCAGAGAGAGACAACAAATGCATACTTCTGTAGCCTGCCTAGGATTCCATACAATGTGCACATTTACTTTTGCACTGGAAATCCTAATTTTGTATCCTAAAGTGTAAGGGGAATAAATGGGCATGGTGTGTGAGTACAGGGGCTGGTCTCTTTGCCTCCAGACTCCATCACACAGTGGTTCTTTGGAACAAACCCAGGTCTTGCTGCCCAGTTGTAACTGGAGAAATATACCAAGGGTAGCTGGAAGTTAGTTCCTTGCAGGCCTCAGTTAGCTCTTTTTTTTTGTCAGTACATGATTTGGTCCTTAACTACAGGTTGCACTGTAAAACCATGAATAGTTTTTTAGCCAGAACATAAAGCAGCCAGACTCATAAATTGCACCTGCTTTCCAATGCTCCTCTCATCCTAGGGAAACATATTAACGTAAGCATCCATGTGGTTCCATACTGTTAAACTCCAGAAGGTGGCAGCAGATACTCTTTTCTATAGGATGCCTTCCATTTCCAATCCTCCATTTAGTTGTAAATTGGAGTCAGTGACTCCAACTGTGAAAACTGTTTAATCCCAGTCACTTTCTCATTACATAAACTTGCTCTATTTTGATAATCAAGTTCTGGTGAAGGGGTAAATGGCAGGGAAAAAACTACCAATTGTTTTCTTTCTTCTCAACTAAATAGAAGTAGCCTGAGCTATGTCTCTCTGCAATTAGTGTGTGGTCAGCTCAGCAGTACTTTAATTTCATTTCTGACTGTGATGCAAGACAGCTAGAATTTGGATTTCTTAGCTTAATCTCCTCTTCTTCAGCTTCTCCCTGATGCACAGAAAGGGCTTTGTGGTGGAGGAGCAGGGTAAGAGAAGAGGAAATGGCAGGAGGTTTATTTAACAATAGCCAATTGTGACTTTACTTCATTCATACACAGCCAGTGGCTGCAGCTAGAACTGTTCCTTCCTTATCATATTAAAAAACTGGGTCAGAATGATGCTACTGTAGTCAAGCATCCTGTCTTTAGCAGTGGCCAATGCCAGATGCATCTCAGAGGAAATGTACAAGAAACAGGGCAATTGTGGTGTCTGCACTGGCTGCCTATTGTCTTTTGGGCACATTTAAGGTGCTGGTGTTGACCTTTAAAGCCCTAAATGGTCTTGGCCCCACATATCAGAAGAACGTGTTCTACCATGTTCCATTTTGACCCCTGCAGTCAGCTGGGAGTGCCCTCTTGCAAGTTCCATCTGCTGCCCTTATAGGTAGGACAGGGGTGCACGGGAAGGCATTCTCAGTCGTTGCCCCAGTTTTGTGGAACTCCCTTCCACCAGAGGTTCATCTGAGCCCAGGCCTAAGCATCTTCCGGAGGAGGTACAAAACTGTTTCTCTGAAAAGCATTTAGCGGGGGGTGGGGAGGTATAAGGGCTGGTTGGGAGACTTTTGGTGGGGTTGAGAGTTGGGAGAGGGGTTTGGGGGTGAAGGTGGGGTAGGCTGGGGTTGGGATGGAGAGGATGATGTTGGTGGGGAGGTTGGGTTTTTCTGCTGTCTCATATATTTTTATATATAAAATGCAGGGGAGGGCATTCTCGGTGGCCATACCGAGGCTGTGGAACTCCCTTTGGTGGGGATGCGTCTGGCCCCGGACCTTCCCTCCTTTCGATAAAGCTGTAAGACTTGGCTGTTCCATCAGGTGTTTGGCAGGGGAGATGGGTAGAGGGTGGGGGAGGAGAGGGATTGGGGGGAGTGGTATGTTTTTATAATTTTATGGTTTTATAATTGTTTTTCTGTTGTTGTAAGCCACCCCGAGCTGCCTGTGGCAGGAGGGGCGGGATATTGTCTTTTAATAAATAAATAAATATACTGGTTTATGTTCGTAACCTGCCTTGACCCGTTTGGGAAGGGTGGGGTAATAAATTTTCAGGCAGCGGCAGCTGCCTGAATACTTAAATGTACAGCCACTCTTCATTATAAACAGGTGACTGCTGAAGCCCCAATTTTGCAAAAACCGCTTGACCTATGTTTCTGAAAATTTAATCATGGCTGTAAATTGTGAGGACCATCATATCCACAAAGTTTGAAAAATATCCATCAGGAAAATAAAAAGTTATTGCAGCTTAAACGTTAATTGCTTGTGGTCAAAATTCATACTGGCCTCGTGCATTTG
>QEPC01003843.1:767592-782792 GCA_003113815.1 Sphenodon punctatus | reverse complement strand
ATTTGCAGATGACACCAAGTTATTCAGAGTAGTCAGAACACGAGCAGACTGTGAGGAGCTGCAGCAAGATCTTACAAGACTGGGTGCCTGGGCATCTAAATGGCAGATGAGATTTAATGTGGACAAGTGCAAAGTGATGCACATTGGGAAAAATAATCCAAATTATGAGTACACAATTCTGGGTACTAAGCTAGGAGTTACCACTCAGGAAAAGGATCTGGGAGTGATTGTGGATAATATACTGAAATCCTCAGCCCAGTGTTATGCAGAGGTCAAAAAAGCAAATAGCATGTTAGGAATTATTCGCAAGGGATTAGAGAATAAAACTGAGGAGGTCATAATGCCTCTATACAAATGAATGGTGTGACCGCACCTTGAATATTGTGTGCGGTTCTGGTCGCCCCATCTCAAAAAAGACATAGTGGAACTAGAAAAGGTACAGAAAAGGGCAACAAAAATGATCCAGGGTATGGAACAGCACCTGTATGAGGAGAGGTTTGATAGGTTGAGGCTCTTCAGCTTGGAAAAGAGATGGCTGAAAGGAGATATGATAGAGGTCTATAAAATCATGGGTGGTGTGGAACTTGTAAACAGGGAACGGTTATTTACCCTCTCAACTAGTACTGAAACTAGGGGACACTCCATGAAACTCACAGGTGCCAGAGTAAAAACAAACAAAAGAAAGTATTTTTTCACTCAGCATACAATTAGGTTGTAGAATTTACTGCCAGAGGAAGTGGTCAAGGCCAGCAGTATAGCTGAGTTTAAAAGAGGTTTGGACAAGTTTCTGGAATATAGGTCCATTAGCAGCTATTAGCCAGATAGCATTGGCAAACAAAACCCCTTACTGTCGGGAGCCTGGGGATGACCCACAGGGAATGGATAGCATGTTGACCTGTTGGGTGCTTCTCCCAGGCCCCCGTGATTGGCCACTGTCCGAGACAGGATGCTGGGCTCGATGGACCGTTGGTCTGACCCAGTATGGCACTTCTTATATTCTTAAACTTCCCTAAAAAGGGAAGGTTAGAGACTGGCTGATAGCTGGCAAGGAAGTCAATGTTAAGTGATGGTTTCTTGAGCAGAGGCCGCACTGCCACCTCCTTGAGGCAGCCCAGCACTCTGCCCTCCTTAAACAGGCATTGACCAATCCCGTCAGCAATGGCCCCAGCATCTCCTGGCTGGTCTTGACCCCCTTGACCAGCCAGGATGAGCATGGGTGTAGTTCACAACAGGTAACTCTAACTTCCCCAAGGACATCCCCTGCATCAGCGGGCGACACCCAACGAAACTGATCCCATAAAACAGGACCAGGTGGGGCTTCCATTACCTCTGGTTCTCCCATTGCATCAAGCACGGTGTTACAGTTGTGGTAAATCCAGGCAATTTTATCCATTAAAAAGTCAAGAAACATGTCACAGCAAGCACTGGAAGATTCCAGTTCCAGGCGGATGGAGGCCGGACTGACCAGCCCCCTCACCACCCAGAAAAGCTCAGCTGGATGTGACTTCATGGATGCAACGAGAGCAACAAAGAACCCCTTTGCTGCCCACACAGGCACAGCATAGGTTTTTAAACTAACTCTATGCCTCAGTCGGTCAGTTTCAGCACAGGTATGGCACCACCATTGTTCCAACTGCCACCCTTCGCGCTTCAGCTGCCACAGGTCCTCTGTGAACCAGAGAGACCTGTGTTGCCGATGCCCAGGGACTGGATGCTTAGGAGCCATTTAGTCAATGGCCTCAGTCAGAAGAGTGTTCCAAAGGACCACGAGGTCATTGAGCGGACAGGTGTCAAGATTTTGTTTATTTATTTATTTATTATACAATTTGTATACCGTCCCCTCCTGTTAAAAGCATCTCGGAGTGGCTAACAACATGTTAAAACAGATTTAAATAAACAACAATAATACAATTAAAATCCCACAATAAAAAAAAAAAGTTATCCCCTACCCCACCCCATCTCCTTCAGGAAAGGCATGGTGGAACAGCCAGGTCTTACATTGTCTAGGGAAAGAGGGGAGGTTGGTGTTCAGGTGGACCTCCAGCAGGAGGGAGCTCCACAGCTGCGGCCCAGCCACAGAGAATGCCCTCCACAATGTTGACACCCGAGAAACCCAGGGGTCCTCGAGGAGGGCACTCCTGGCTGACCGCAGGGGCTGATTCAAGATCCAGAGGTTGAGTTGGTCCTTCAGGTAGGCGGGGCCCAGGCTGTTTAGGGCTTTAAAGGTCAGCACCAACACCTTGAATTGGGCCCAGAAGACTATCAGCAGCAAGTGCAGAGAGCGAAGCACCGGTGTAATGTGCTCGCGTTGGCCCATTCCCATTAGAAGATGGGCCACCGCATTCTGCACCAGCTACAGTCTCCGAACCAGCACCAAGGGTAGCACCATGTAGAATGTGTTACAGTAGTCCAGTCTCCAGGTAATAAAAGCATGGACGACTGTGGCCAGATCACAGTCTGAGACATACGGTCGAAGCCAACATACCAGATGTAACTGGTGAAATGCCCCCTTCACCACACCTGCCACCTGAACATCCAGGCAGAGCTGCGGGTCCAGGAGCACCCCCAGACTCCGAACCTGAGATACCAGGGCAGGACGGACCCCATCAATGATGGGGGCCACCACTCTCATGGCCTTCCCCACCACCATCACCTCCGTCTTGTTGGGATTTAATTTCAGGTGGCTCGCCCTCATCCAATCCCCCAGCGCCACCCAACACCAAGTAAGCACCAAGACTGCCGGGCCTGAGTCAGATGAAAAAGAGAGATATAGCTGAGTGTCATCAGCATATTGATGACACCGTATGCAAAACTCCCTAACAACCTCCCCCAAAGGCTGCATATACACATTGAACAATGTGTATTGGGACAAGATAGAACCCATGTGGGACTCCACACGTGAGACCCCAGGGAGAAGATGAGAAATCACCCAGGATCACACTCTGGGTTCTTCCAGCCAGGAAAGATCGGAACCATTCAAGAACAGAGGGTAATTCCCCAAGAGCATTCCAGAACCTTGCCAGTTTCATAAGCCTCCAGGGACGAACCAACCAAAATGGTTCCGTACCCTTCTGGGGGTAGACATGCACCAGGAGATTGGCCTGTAGGAGATAAAGATCCATCCATGACAAAGGTACAGCTGACACAACCTCAACCTAAGGATCCCTGCCTCAAGGCCAGTGCAAAAAATCAGGTCCAGGGTATGCCATCATGTGTCAGGCCAGTAACCACCTGAGACAGTCCCATGGTTGTCATGGAGACCATGAACTCATGCTCCACTCCCCCAAGGCTGGCATTGGCATCAATGTTGAAGTTCCCCAGGACCACCATCCTTGGGGACTGCAAGACCGCCTCGGACACCAGCTCCCCTAGAGCATGCAGAGATACTGCCATACAGGTAGGTGCACGGTATACAAGCAGCAGCCCCAATCTGTCTCAGGCCAAATCAATCACAAGATGGAGGCCCTCGATAACCAACACAGTTTGCACCGGATACCTCCTCACAGACCATGTCTCCTTAAAAACAATGGCTACACTGCCCCCCATCCCCACCTCTCCGACCATGGTTGATGCTGTACGGAGTATCCAGCTGGAACAAGGTCAGCCAGAATTGGCCCCGACTCAGGGCATTTATAGATGATCCCGCTTACAAGCGGGATCACCAAACGCCGGCTTTCCCCCCCGCGCAGTCTCTGCGAGCCGTGTCTGCAGTTCAGACATGGCGCAGAGTGCGAGTACGCATGCACGCCCTTCTGTGCATGCGCACTCCCCCGGGGAACCAGGAAGTGCGGCGTAAAGTCGGCACTTCGGGAATCCGCGTCGGAGGGGGCAGGTGAGCCTGCCCCCTCCAACGCGGATTAACAAGCGGCCTCAGCAATTAGACGAGTGCCAAGAAAGGTGGCTGATCAAAGGATCAGCCGCCTTTTTGGTCTCGTTTAAAAGCGCCCTCAGTGTCCAGCCAGGTCTCTGTAATACACATGAGGTCGGCTGCCTGGTCCAGGATTAACTCCCAGACCGTTGATGACTTATTTACAACCAACCTCGCATTTATTTTACAGCTTTTCATAGTTTTTCAGGAAATTTTTAATAGTACTCAATTCCACATAGAAAGATACTGCTGAATGGCATAATTAATTAATTAATTAATTAATTATATAAATGTGAATACACACACACATACATATTCAGATATCTTACTATATCTAATATGATAGATATGGGGGACTAAAGTTGTATCTGATTATTTAGCTTTTTAAATATTAAAAGTGCTTCAATGGTAAAATAAATACTTTATTTCATAACCACTTTACAAATAACTTTCATTTTTAAAACGTTGTACTTTTCCATGACCAGCATTTCACAGTGATGCTGAGCTCAAACCTAACACTGACAAATCCTCCCCTGAAATCATGTGTTGAAGTTTAATAGCAGTAAAGCTCATATTTCCTAAAAAATGAATTTGGTAGAAACCGCACTGAAGCAGAAATAGCACTGTACATTTGTTAATTAGCTATTGGTATCAATCAATCAATAATAATTTATTTGTCATGACCATATGGTCTAAACAATAAAAGCAAAATTATAGAAGCAAATCATACCAAATACACAACTAAAAAAAATGAATATGACAAAAATACAAATCAGTAAAACAATATACAAAGTAAGATACAAAATATAAAGATCACCGATCAAAAACTGAATGAAGAAACATTGCCTCAGGAAAGCCAAATTGTTAAGCTATAGGGGGTTATTGCTGTGGGATCGCCTCTGCACTGACAGGGCATGAGCCAAATTTGCAGCTTTAGATATAACACATTCGGTAGGATTTACTAGCAATAAGGCTATTTTATATGGGTTATCCCAATGCAGTTTCCCTGCAAGTAATGAGTTGGTCAGTGTGGAGTGTATTTTGTCAGGGAATAAACTATTAAACAAGTAATACAGTAGATCATCCACCTGGTATTATTCATATAGGTAATGATGTTTTCTGTGATTTTTTTTATCCTTAGAAAATAAGAGGAATAAGGCAGGGTATAGAGACAGCAATCATGGTTCAGATTCTGTATAATTTTGGATAACTTTTAGTAGTCTTCTGTCACATGTCTCTTATCTAGGAAACACTGGGTGTCTTTAGACATAACATCAACATGTGTCTGAATGTGTGTTTTGACCTTGATATGAACACGGTTTGGCCATGTGTTCCCCATGTGGCACTGCTTAGACACGCAGCCCATCTTGGGGGAAATCAGTGTTTTGCTTGCAACCTGATCCCAGCACGCAAGCGGTGCTGCCTCATTCCCCGTGTTGTACCTGCTAACATGCCACGCGATAACATTAGACACAACATTGGCCTCGTGTTCACCTGGAACACGCAAATTGTCCTTGTGATGCAAGGGTGTTCACACTGCATGTTTAATGGGTGGCCAAATTGGTGTTGGGACTGTTATGGTGCTTACACACAATGACCAAACACATGCTTAGGGTATTTGACACCCGATCTCTGTTATGTGTAAAGACGCCCACTGTCTCTACTCAGAAACTATTCCAGGGTCATTATATTCTTTGTCAGGCAAAGTCACAGAAAACAGCAAACTGGCCACAACGTAGCAACTGACTTCACACGTTGCACAATCACAGCTTGGTGTTCTGATGTGTTGATACAGTCAGAACATTGCAACATCATGTCAGCACAGCATTCTCGGAGAATTCGGTGGCTTTCTTCCACTCCAGTTGGTAAAATGTTACTTCCCTTTACCAGCTGCCCATTGTGACTGCTAGGAGGGAGAGAGCCTGTTTCTCAACACTCTTGTTCCTGCTTTGTTTACAGCTCAAGGGAGAGGGGGGCATTGCTCTTTTCTTTTCATCTGTGTTACCTTTTCCACTTTGCATATGACAAGCTATTTATTCTCCTATTCACAGCCACTAACACAACTAGCACTGCTTGAAATGGTAACAAAACACATGAAAGGTAGGGAAAGGGGTTTTGCCATATTTGGAAACTGTTCCCAGGGTCGCAAACAAGTCAACATCACATGGAAACATTTGGAAATATTGTGGATTACCCTGGAATTTAGTCCTTATCCACAGGGCCAGCCTTAGGGTACGTGGGGCCTAGGGTGGGGAACAAAGGTGGGGCCCTAGGCCAGTGGGCCTAGGGGCGCTCCCCAGCTCAGGGGGCGCTCCCTGGCTCAGTCTGGAGGTGGCGCGCTATCCTGGCCTGGGCTCGGGAACGGGCAGGGGGGGGTACTCCCCTCCACCCATCCCCAAGCCCAGCCACCTGATCCGCCGCCAGCCTGGGCCCTGCGCTGGGCTCGCAGGCTCCGGTGGGCACGCAGCAGCAGATGAAATCTGCTGCCGCACTTCTTACCAGCGCCACTGGAAGTTCCGCTGGCTGCCCCCCCTCCACTGCCTTTCTGTCTCGGCCAGGGGGAATGAGCGAGAGGCAGAGGTCCCACCTCTCCCACATTTCCCCTGGCCAAGAGACTGACAGGTGGGGCGGGCACCCATGGAGTGAGGGAGAGGTGGGGATTCTGCTTCATTCTCCCTCACTTCCGCTGGCCCCCTCCGTTGCCTGGCTTTCTCAGCCAGGGGGAATGTGGGAGAGGCAGAGGCCCCACCTCTCCCACATTCCCCCTGACCAAGAAAGCCAGGCAATGGAGGTGGGGCACAGTGTGGAGGGGGGGCCTCTGCCTCTCCCTCACTCCTGCTGGCCCCCTCTGCTGCCTGTCAGTTGGAGTCGAGTCAGACTCAACCGGGGACCCTGCGCTCAGGGTCCCCAGCTCCCGGCCACTGTAAGGCTGGGAGTTGGGGACCCTGAGTGTGGCCCCCCTCCCGGAACGGGGCCCGGGGTGACTGTCCCAACCCGCCCCACGGTAGGGCCGGCCCTGCTTATTCAGTTCTGCCAAAGCCCCAGCCTTTACACCCAATGAGGAGTTGTATGAGGAAGGACAGTTAGAAACATATCCTGTCTTCATGCTTTGGCATCCAATATTTGTTTTGCTCACATATGAGCTTTACTAATGTACACTGGACCTGATTCACATTTTGGTTACCCCTGTTTTATTCAGAGTGACATCAATCAAGTGACTCCCTATTTACATCCATGTAAGTGACAGCAGATTCAAACTCATTAATTTTACTCTTCCTCAGGAATACTAATAGCAAGAATCAGACTAAAACCTGACTATTTTCTGCTTACTGACATTTTGCAGCAGGTTACTATAGTATCTGTTCAGCAAGTTCAGAATGACTTGTGCTCTCTCTGGCCAAAGGTATTTTCCTCCGCTAGGAACCTTAGATTAGTTTTCAAGTTCTGGCCTGCCTGGCTTTAGAAAGAATTGCAGAGTTCTTGTTTTATCAAGAGCTTCTTTCTCCAACAGTGACCATAACATTCTTTAACGATTCAAGGGCATCTGGTAAAAGACACAAGACTGTGGGTAATGGATTCTTATAGTATGGGCCCTTCCTCTTGCTCCTGCAAGATGCTGAGTTTTTTAAGCACCTAGTTAGAACAGTCTTGCCACTCCACTCATGATGAGCCCTCCATTGGAGCAGGTACTACAGGATACAGTTTAGCTGTGCACTCCTTGCTCCACTGGTATGCAGAGGAGGCATTTCAGGCACTTAGAAGGTGTGGTAGGAGAGCTGTAGTGTGGGTATGATGCTCTGTCCAGGGGTGTAGCTATAGTAGGTGCAGCCACACCAGGGCCCCATGCCTGGGGGCCCCACATGCATGTTGAATGTATATACATGCTGGAGTGGAGTTCCCCAGGATGGGGCCTATTCCATGTTCTACACCGGAACCCATTCCCACCTAGCTATGCCCCATCGCTCTGTCCCCATCAGTACACATTCATTCGCTCAAGAGAGGGTGCCGAAACTCTTCTCCCAACCTGACTACTAATGTCCATGGCAAGGAACCGTTTCAGCCAACCAAGATTTAACACCAGGTCAGCTGAGATAATGCTGGGTGCGGAGTTAGCATCTCCTGGACTGCTGAGTCCTGGGCTGTGCCCCTTGGTATGATCAAGCCTTTATTACCTCTAGATTAGACTACTGTAACGTGATCTATGTGGGGCTGCCCTTGGGGACAGTTTGAAGGTTGCGGCTGGTGCAGAATGCGGCGGCCCGTCTCTCAACGGGGATGGGTCACCGCAAGAACATTACATCAGTGCTCTGTTCTCTGCACTGGCTGCCTATTATCTTCCAGTTCCAATTCAAGGTGTTGGTCATGACCTACAAAGTCCTAAATGGCCTGGGCCTGGCTTACCTGTGGGACCGCCTCAGGCTCCAGATCATATTGCAGCCCCTGCGGTCAGCCAGGGACACCCGACTCAAGGTCCCCCGGGTTTCCTGGGTGGTGATGATGGGAAGGGCATTCCCAGTGACTGCTCCCAGGCTGCAGAATTTCCTCCCAATGGAGGCCTGTTTGGCCCCGGACCTCCCCTCTTTCTGAAGACAGTGTAAGACCTGGCTGTTCCCCTGGGTCTTTGGAGAGGGAGACTGGTAGGGTGGGTTGGGAGAGGGTGGGGTTCTGCCCTTTTAGTATATTTTTAGCATTTTAATGAATTTTATATTGTGTATGATGTGTTTGTTTTACTATTATTTTTATGTCTTGTGAGCAGGAGGGTGTGGGGTAGAAAAATGTTGAAATAAATAAAATAAAATAAAATAAAGAGGCAGGCAGAAAGGTCCAGGAGAGTAGCCTGAAGTAAGCACCCATCCCCAAAGGTGACAGAGCCTTTTCTTTGCTCTTAACCTGCATTTCAAAATTGTGGAAGTCCCTTACTAAAGAGAGCAAACTTGTTCCTTCCTCTAGAGAACAGGTCCTTGAAAAATCTCTCTTCCAAGCTTTTCTTCTGAGTATTCTAAAAGAGCATCCTTCATTTAGAGAGAAAGTTCAAAGACAAAAAATTCAGACAGCCCAGTTCTTTTTCCAAGCATGGAGGTTGATTCCATCCTTTCCCCAGAAGATGAATTCTCCTTTTTTAATCCCAAAGTGCTAAATACCTTTTCCTCAGGCAAGAGGATCAAAAATCTGTAATGATGTGTAAGCAAGAATGGTGAGCCAAGGGAAAATAGAAATCTGAGCAGATCAGAAATTCTAGGCTAAGTAAAAATATGGTACTAGAGAAGCATTGGTAGGGGTTCTAATAAAAAGTCAGCAAGACAGTTGTCAAACTTGTGGTGATGAATGTAATGATGAAACTATCTCTGTTGGTTTAATCCTGGACAAAATGCTTTGCTTCTTCATGAGGAGAGATGGTATATCTCTGACCATCCAGAGACAGGTAGCCATTGAGTAGCCTCAGGTTATAACCGTCATGCTTAGTTAATATTGGAGCTGTCTTCATGTCTTGCCTGGACGTCTGAGTAATATGAAACAAACAGGCCATTCTTGCTAAAAGGTATTATCAGCAGTGGAGCCACCTGAAGAGTACCTGAGACACATAGGGTGCTAACACACAAGATGTTGCTCCACTTTCTCCCCATTAGCCCTGGATTCACCTGCTCATGTGTCATGGGGCTGCCAGATGTTCCCCTTGGGGCTGCCCTGGGGCTGCTCCATGCGGTGTCTTCACCAGAAATGTGGAGCACACTGTGCGGTCTACTCCAGGCAAATCCAAAGCAATGCACTGCCCCAAGGCCACCTCCCGTGTGTGTGTGTGGGGGGGGGGCAATAGAGGGCCCACATGGCCATCCCATGCCCCCTGTCTGTTGTGGCATTCATGTGTGTCAGCCTAGGGTGCCCAAGGAGCAAATGCANAGGAAAACACTACCTGAGCCACCAGATGAATGGAAACAAAGGGTTTCTTATGAGCCTCCAGCTCCAAGTATTCATGCTAGCCTAGCTTCCTTTGGACAGAGGCATTCTGGTTTCATATCCCCTCCAAAGAGCAGCATGTCTGCTCCTAGCTCTACTGTCCAGTGTGTCTCTCAACCCCAGCATGGATACTATGGTCAACGATCCCAAACTGATCCTGACATGATGTCCGTGGATTCGAGGTCTGACTAT
This sequence comes from Sphenodon punctatus, assembly GCA_003113815.1. Classification (NCBI taxonomy): domain Eukaryota; kingdom Metazoa; phylum Chordata; class Lepidosauria; order Sphenodontia; family Sphenodontidae; genus Sphenodon; species Sphenodon punctatus. Next base: position 772,777 of record QEPC01003843.1, on the reverse strand, counting down.
TGCCTGTCAACATTCGACTCAAACTACAATCCACAACCAAGAGGATGGAGACGCCAAACATGAAGGGCAGAAGAAGTTGACATATAGTTTCCCTTCTTGCAACTCCACTTCTTAGGATTCCAGGTGAAGAAGGAAAGCAGCCTGTTTGGAGAATTTGTTGCTAGCCTGACAGTCTCTGAACTCTTGGGACCAGGAGCTTTCTGTGTTGTCTCAACTTCTAGAATATGTTCAGTTTTATTTCCAGCTTAAAGCTGTTGGTTGCATTGAGAGAGAGGGTGTGTTTGTGCTGTCTCTTATACACATCTAGATGTGTATAAGAGACAGATGTAATACTGTGCCAAATAACACCCCTGGAGTGACCGAACTTACCGAAACAAAAGGAATGAATAAATAAAGTAACAAAAGTTACCAAAATGAAATAGCTGAAAAGAATATTCATTACCACAAATGAAGCAAGAAACAAATCGCCCTTTGTATCCACTTCATCAAAAAGGATACAAAGAGACCGAATTTATTGAATTTGGCATCCAAATTGATATTTTGTTTCAAAGCTACTTACTAACTGACATATGTATCAAGTGAGCATCTGCATTTCCTGTTTAAATCAGTAGGTCCATGTTGGGTGCTCAATTTATTTGAAACTGAACCATTATTTGAAACTGAACCATCTCTCTGCCTCAGTTCCTCAACTCTAAAAACACAAAGATGCTCTTTTCTTCAAATGGTTTTCTTCTTTCTGTGATAGTACAAGTGGACTGGGCTTGTGCTGATGCAGTGCTTTAAGGATCAGAGCTATTGTAATATTTACCTCAAAGCTATTTGGGAATCCGGTCACTGAAGGTTGCTAGGTAGCTGCACCAAGGTCATCTGAGGGAAGGTGCTATAAAATTGGCTAAGTATGTTTATAAATACTAAATACTTTTATAAATAAATAAATAAAACAATAGAGATGGGTTTCAAACAAAATATGGATGGGATTTTCCTACCCCCTCACCCTATAGAGTGTTAATTTATGTGTCTCCTTATGCTATATCTCATCCTTCAGGATCCCCCTTCTCCTTTCTAAGTAAGCTAAGCATGTGCACTCATTTGCAACATCTCACTTCAGGAATGTATCCATGGCTGCTTTTATACGAGTGGATCGCAGTTGTGTGACCCGCTCACACAATTTTCCAAAATCCCACGAGGTGGGATTATATGTGACGATGGATGCGATCACACTCATTCAAGGCGGTCGCATGTTGTTTGCCAACTGCGAACTAAATACCTCAATGTGTGAGGTATTTAGTTCGCGGTTGGCAAACAATGCACAACCGCCTTGAATGTGTGTGATTGCATCCATAGTCACATATAATCCCGCCTTGCGGGATTTTGAAAAATCATGCTAGCAGTCGCACAACTGCAACCCGCTCATATAAAAGCACCCTAAATCTCTCTTTATATATTCCTCCCCTTTTCTATAATGTGAATATTTTAACTTCAGTGCACTTTGAATCAAGCCTGGGTCTCCAGGCTCTGAAAGTTAACTAGTTAAGGTGATATAGGCCAATGCTTTTGGGACTAAAACTTAACAATTGAACTTTTAGTCACACAGGGTCAGTAAATCAATGGCAGTTCCTTGACATCAGGGTTTGAATCAGAAGGTATAATCCATTACTTTAAGAATCATATGGACAGAGGTTGCTCAGAGAGACCAATGTGATTTGACTAACGCATAGTATATATTTGGGAAGTCTGGGGAAAGGCTGTTCTTTGACTGTATACTACTGAAATAAGGGACAAAGCCCTTCTCATGAGCAGAGTTTGTGTTTGAAAGTGCTGCTCTACTAAGCAGATTAGTATTTGTGAAATATGAATGGATTGCTTCTAAAATGGGTCAGAATGTTCTGAAATTTTGAAGGCACTGCTTTTGAAAAGGAGCAAGGTTAAATAGTGTCCCATAACAGTATTAGGTGAATTATTGCATTAGCATTTGCTAGCTCTTTTAATTCACATTTTTGTCCCCTCCCTACTCATGTTACATGTAGGGACCTGTGTACACTGAGTTTTTCCCATTGCCACAAACAGGGAAAATGCAGTAAACATGGGTCCTTGGTACATGTGACAATTTCAGAGGTAGAGAGAAATTTTGAACAAGGCGTGGACAAAAATATACTTTCTGTTAAAAGAGCCATTTATCAAATAAAAGGTGCAATATACACCTGCCATTTAGAGTGTGGCAGAGGGGAGACACATAAACACCGGGAACAGCACAATACTCTCCCCTTTCCCCATCTACTTAGTAAGAGCATAAGAGCTTAAGAAATCCCATACTGGGTCAAACCAATGGTTGATCAAGCCCAGGTTTCTGTGTCCGAGAGTGACCATGGCTGGTTGCTTCAGAGAAGTGCACAATAGGTCATAATGGAGTGTCGATTCCCAGCTATCTACTCCCCCAGCTCCCAACAGTTAGAGCTGGGTCCCCTAACCAATTTGACTAATAGTCATTTAGAGACAGAATCCTTTTTAAATCCCAGTTACACTCTTGGCCTTAACACCAAGGAAACAAGTTTCACAAGTTAATTGTAAGTTGAGTAAAAAAGTATTTCCTTTTGTTTGTTTTAAATCTGCTGCCAAATAGTTTCATAGTGTCCCCTGGTTCCAGTATTGTCTTAGAAGGTAAATAACTGCTCCGTATTTACTTGTTCCACACCACTCATGATTTTGTAAACTTCTATCATATCTGCTCTCATCATAGAAATGATCTTTTGAGGACAAGGCCCCTCAGGACAGTGGTAAAAGATAGACTGTGCTGTTCCTATCCCTTGGTGCATCTGTCAGCAAAAGAAGATTTCTCTAGCACTGTCAATCGGATGCTTTTCCAAAACACTGACATTTGCTTTCTCTCCCTCTCTATCTGTCAAAGAAAATTAAATAAAAAGGAAGGAGCATGAACCAGAAAAGGGTGGGTGCCATACATTTTCAGAGTTCTGGTATCCCTCAGGATTAAAACTTGGTCAAAATAAGGAGATGAAATTTTGACCAAAAAAATTGATTTAAACTGTTGCATCAATTTATTTGTTGAAAACATTTGCAAACTTCACAAAATTTCATTGACATTTCAAGTGTAAAATAGCAACATTTGAAACCAAAACTTCAGCACCTTTTATTGAAAATGAAATTCTGATACGAATTTATCCCAAAGTCACATTCATTTTTGATGTTTCATAATGATTGTAAAATCTGGAAAAGTTTCTCAAAAATGGCAGCTGTTCTTGATCAGTCCTGCTGCTATTGTTGATAAAGTTTTTTTAATCTTTTGAATAGCATGCCAAAAAAATGATCAGGATGCACATAACAATCTGCTAAACAATCTGACACTGCTAACCAATGAGCCTGGTTATATTTGAGGTTTTGTTATTTCTAGGAAAGAGACAGTGGACGCTCGTTGTCACTTCCTGGGCGGCCTTCTTCACTCACGTCTCGGTCCATGTCCCCTACTTCTCCTGTGATGCTCCAGCCTGTCCCTGGTTACTTCAGAAAGTTTGTATTAGTTGCTGACAAGCCTGGCAAGAGACTGACTCCATGGGACGCAGCAGCCAAGTCTCCCCTCGGTCTTGTGGATGATGCTTTCGGTCCCCAAAGCATTCAAGAGTCCATTGTAGCTAATGTAGTGTCAGCTGCTCGCAGGAAAACACTACCTGAGCCACCAGATGAATGGAAACAAAGGGTTTCTTATGAGCCTCCAGCTCCAAGTATTCATGCTAGCCTAGCTTCCTTTGGACAGAGGCATTCTGGTTTCATATCCCCTCCAAAGAGCAGCATGTCTGCTCCTAGCTCTACTGTCCAGTGTGTCTCTCAACCCCAGCATGGATACTATGGTCAACGATCCCAAACTGATCCTGACATGATGTCCGTGGATTCGAGGTCTGACTATTGCCTGTCAACATTCGACTCAAACTACAATCCACAACCAAGAGGATGGAGACGCCAAACATGAAGGGCAGAAGAAGTTGACATATAGTTTCCCTTCTTGCAACTCCACTTCTTAGGATTCCAGGTGAAGAAGGAAAGCAGCCTGTTTGGAGAATTTGTTGCTAGCCTGACAGTCTCTGAACTCTTGGGACCAGGAGCTTTCTGTGTTGTCTCAACTTCTAGAATATGTTCAGTTTTATTTCCAGCTTAAAGCTGTTGGTTGCATTGAGAGAGAGGGTGTGTTTGTGTGTGTCAAATTTGCAGGAGTGCTGTGGATTTAGTGAGGGCACACAATGGGTTTAACAAAAAGCAAACCTAGAGGAAAGCTTCAGTTGACAAGAAGACAAAAACATTTACAGATAAATGAACTATAGCAGAGTACCGGAATATAGTGTTTGTGGGTTTGGTTTTTTGTTTGTTTGTCTGGTGTGTTTTTTTAAGCAACGGTAATTTTTTGCTGTAGTTTTTCTGGATACATTTAGAATGAGAATAATGAGAGGAACACAAACTTTATTATGTAGATCACAACTATGTGTGTTTTTAAACAACCAAGGCAATGGGGAGGAGGGGTCCATGGCCATTGAGTGGCACCGCCATTGAGCATCCACTCAGAAGGAGTGTGTGGGGAGAGATTCAAATGGGTGGTGCCTAGCATGGTTGCCCTGGCCATGGAGGCAAGCCGCCATGCACTCTCTGTGCCATGGACCATGGGGGAGATGGAAGCACCCCAGGCTGGCCTTGGCAATTGACAATATCCCTGGTGTGAGCACCGGGGAAGGTTGTGTCCACCACCCAGTGTGTATGAATGGTGGACTGATACACTGGTGTGGCTGGCCACCTTAGTTCATATGGGCAGGGGCTCCATGGCTGCCCATTGCCACAGAGCTATTTGGCTTGCCCTGCATAGAGCACTCTGGATTTCTGAGCAGTGCTCTCTGTGTGGCCATGAGTGTGTACTCAATGGGTGTTTTTACACACACATTTCTCCTGGATGTTTGCTGTTACATCCTGAACTTTCTGTGTGTCTAAATCAGTCACCCAGATCTTAAACATCCAGATCTTTGAACTTCTGCGTAGAACTTCTCCCAGAACTTTTATGTGTAAAAAGTTCTCCTGGTAAACTGCTTTGCTCCAGGCAGCTGTGGTCACTTGGTTTCCATGGCAGCCTGTCACATCTACAGCTGCGGCTACTTTAGGCTGCCTCAGGGCAGTGTTTGTGTGAAGAATGAAT
>QEPC01003843.1:697287-751976 GCA_003113815.1 Sphenodon punctatus | reverse complement strand
GGGGGGGAACAGGCTCAGCCAGCTAGTGATGGGTGGAGGGGTGGGGTGGGGGAGCGGGACCCCCCCTCCACACCCATCCCCCCCCTGGGGGTGGGGAGACCGGGTACAGGGTGGGGGAGGGAAGGGTCAGTAAGCTTACCTGCTCTCTGAGTCTCTCTCTGGAATGGCAGGCAGGAGCAGCAGCAGCGCGGGGAGTCTTTCTCCGGGGACATGAGGAAGGGAGGAAGCACGCATGCGCGCTGCTCCCCCTTCCTCTGTCCCCCGAGCCAAGCTATCTCGCCAGGGCTGTGAGCCCGACCGCCCTGGTGAGATCTTCCATTGCGCCCACTGAGCGCAATGGAAGGCTGTAGCCCCTCCCTCCACAGCAACGTGCTGTGGATGGAGGAGCTCAGCTGCCCCAATCGCGTTTTCCATAGGAAAACGCTTTGGGTGGCTGATTTTTGAGCCTTCTGGGACCCACTCCTCTGGAGTGGGTCCCAGAAGAGAAGTAAAGCAGCAGCAGCCTCTGCCTTGCCTTTGCAATCAGAGTGGAGGCTGCTGCAGCGGCGCTGTGGTCAGTTTCAGTGTGAAACTGACATGAAATTGACCACAGTGCTGCAGCAGCCTCTGCTCTGAAGCAAAGGCAAGGCAGAGGCTGCTGCGGGCAGCGGGGAAGCGGCGGGGAGGTTGTTTTTTTTTTCACTATGAGCGGTGGCGCAGCGCCTGGCAGGGTGCTTGGGGGGTCAGCACCCTGAATGCCCTCCAAGGTGAGCTGCGCCGTGGGGCTTCCCTTGTGTTTGGTTCGGAGGCAGCAGCTAGTGCAGAATGCGGTGGCCCGTCTCCTTTCAGGGACGGGTTGCCGGGAGCACATAACACCGGTGCTCCAGGCTCTGCACTGGTTGCCGATAGCATACCAAGCCAGGTTCAAGGTGTTGGTATTGATCTACAAAGCCCTGCACGGTCTCGGTCCCTCATACCTCAGGGACCGCCTCGCCCTCCGTGCCCCAGAGCGGCTCCTTTGGTCTGCCGGGGGTGCCTTCTTGGAGGTCCCCCGCATGAAGCGGGGGGCCACAATGGAGAGGGCATTCTCAGTGGCCGGGCCACGTCTCTGGAACTCCCTGCCGGAGGAGACCCGCCTGGCTCCAAGCCTATTAGTATTTTGGCGGAAATGCAAGACCTGGCTGTTCGCCCGGGCCTTTGGGGAGGAGGGGTGGGTAGTGGGTTTTTTATTCCCCTACCCCAAGCTATTGATATCCCTGGCCCTGTTTTATATGTTATTTTAAAATGTTTACTTGAAATTTTTAAAGGGTTTTTGGATAGTTTTAATTGTATTTTATTGTTGGAAGCCGCCCTGAGCTGGATTCAGGAGGGGCGGGGTACAAATTTAATAAAAAAATAAATAAGAAAAATAATTGTAATTGTACTGAATTTGGGAGGGTTGTTTTTTTTTTGTATTTTAAGAAAACTCTTGTGCATTTAAGTTTTTTTAAAACTGTTAAGTTTTTTGGTTTGGTTACTAATAATCTGTAAATTAGAACCCTCCAAAGTGGGCGTTGTTACAAATTATTACAACTGATTAATAAACATTTTGGACTACCCAAAAGCATTGGTCTTGACTAGGGTCCTGTTGCTATGGGCACTATATAAATATAGACAAAAATGAGCCTATTCCAGAGAATTTCCTGTCTAAAAAAAATAATTAAAAAATAGATGTTACATGTGAGGTTTTTTGTGCAAGCAAGTGACCAAGCCAATGATTGGCTTTTTACTTTTACAGATTGTTACATTTTATTTCAGTACACTTGACAGAGATTTGAAACAAGGTCAAAAAGACATGATCAGATGAGTAACAAAGTAACAAGATTTATTGGACTCAAGGACAAACACTGAAAACCTAAGGACAAATTGGGATTTACATTTTTTTTTAAAAGAAAAAAAAGACAATGATGAAGTGTGCATAAAATATTTTTCTAATTTAAAGCAAATGTCTGGTGCAAGCATACATTAACTACAACCAATAAACTGACAGACTGAAATAAAGTGTCTCATATTGTGTGGACATTTCCCTAATGAAACAAAAATAAAATACTCTTCAAAAGAACAAACAATTTTTGACTACAGGCAGGGAAGAAATCTGCAGATCTTGGATGAACTGAGAATGAACTTTCAAAATGACTGACTTTTTTTTTAAGTTAAGGGGTCAAACTCTGCTCCCCCTGATGCCTGATGTCCTGCACTCATGAGCAAAAGCTAGCACAATTTCCCCCAAAGAAAAATGATAACATTGAACACAGCTTTATCATTCCAATCATTCATACATAATACGTTCAGTTCTTTCCCTGTATCAATAATCATGCAGGATTGTAGAAATTGCAAAAAGAATAAGCCATTTTTCAATATCATTAATAGGCTAAGCCATCTTAGCTTTAATCAGTAGTTTCCTGTTATTAATAGCCAGATTTGGCTTTAATATGAGAAAATCAGTGCCTTTTGGAAAACATCAGACTTGAAAGAGAGCCAGTGTGCTCATCCCTCCTGTATTTCTAATTTATGTTTCCAAGCAAAGCACAAAACCCCTGCAAACATAAAGAGCCTGCAGCTGTAATGATTTAACTAAATGACATACTACCTATGTCTCGGTATAATGAAAACCACATGGGATTAAAGCTTTAAAAGTCTACTTAAAACTTTCTTGTATCTTAAAAGCCAAAAGCAGCTTAGAACGATAGTGTCTTTTGTTTGGCAGGACCATGAAAGTGTATACACACTGAAATAATTCAAATGTCTTAGGTAGTTTTAGATGGGGCCAAAGTAGCTCAGATGGTATCTTTTTATTGGACCCACTTCTGTTGGTGGGAGTATGCTAGCTGTCAGGCATGTTTCAATAAGTATAAAGATTAGTGAGACAGGTTTTTTTCCCCCTTTTCTTAAGGTGATTTACTTTTCCAAAGAAGGCTTTTATTGTCCTTGGTCCTGGCTAGATCAATAACCCTTATTGCCGTGTTCTCTTGCCCTCAGAAATTACTTTCACTTCTTCATCTTCACCCTACTTTCTCTGTCATTGCATTCTATCTATTGTCATGTGAATGAAATGAAGGGAATGGGAAAACACCCCTGCAGCTCCCAGAGCACTGTCGATGTTCTATCATACGTGTCTTGTAGGGCAGGGCAAACAGCAGCAAATGTGTTCATTTTATGCTCTCAAATTCACATCAGAAATAGATTAAAAATATGCAAAAGCCAGTCAGGGAAAGAAGCTGTGCCTAGAGCTGAAATGGGTAGCTCATTTGCTACCTGTGGGTTTATACCAGCATTTTTTAGCAGTCTCTCGGGTGCCCGATGAGTATCAAGTTGGGCACCCAATAACCCCCCAAAACCAGGTGTTACTGTTACTGAGTTAGCAATTAAATGTTTTACTGATTGGTAAAGGGTAAGTCAATACAAGAACTCAGAAAATTGGGATGGAAGTTGGAAAAACGGTACAGGAAGTTGAAAAATCAGTACAGGAAGTTGGATAATCAACCCCCAAACTGGTAAATCGGTAACCAGGATCGTCTGTTGGACACTAATTAGGTACCGGTTAGTACCAGATGTTACCAGGTCGGGGCAACTACCACAATTCCAATGGGTATACATGGTCTTGCGGGTATTGGTCTCAGCTCTAGCTTCCCACAATACTTACCACGCACAATTTGCCTCTGGAAAAGACTCCCGAAGGCAAAGCATTTGCGGGGTTTGTAACGTTCCCCCTTGCATTTTGCCAGTGATCCTGCAGGGATTGCAGAGCTGGATTTTCCTACTCTGAAATCTTCCACAGGATCACCAGCAAAAATGCTCGGGTCCCACATTACAAACCCCGTGTGTGCTTTGCCTTTCAGATTCTTTCCCAGAGGCAAATTGTGCATAGTAAGTATTGTGGCAAAGCGGCCCCCTATCTCAGAGATGCCAGCAAATCAGCATTACCAGACATTGCAGTGCTTTTGTGGGATGTACACTCATGGATCAGATTTAGCAGACTATGCTCTCATTGGTTAAATTTTATATCACTAGTTACAACAGGCCTCAGACCCTCACTGCTGGTAGGCAAACAAGTACTCAGAAACATCATGAGACAGAGCCTGATCTCTGTTACCTTTTGTGGCTTTGATGTAGCTATATACTGACATTACAAAAGATCAAGGGAGATCAGTAGAGCTATCCCAGGGGGAAAATGAGCATAGATTAGATTATTTATTTATTCAAATTTGTACACCACCCTTCCCGCAGAGGCTCAGGGTGTCTTACAATCCATAAAACAATAACAATAACATTAATGCAATAAAAAAACCACCTCCCACTCAGTCTTATCCCAACTAACCCCTATCCCCATCCACCAAATACTTGTTCAAATAAAAAAGTTTTACACCACCTCCACAAGAGATTTAGGCTTGGGCTCAAACAAACTCCCTGGGGAAGGGAGTTCCACAAAACTGGGGTAGTGACCAAGAATGCATTCCCGCACACCCCTGTCCTACAGACAAGAGTAGCAGATGGAACCTGCAAGAGAGTGCTCCCAGCTGACTGTAGGGACTGCAATGGGACATGGTAAGTCAGGTGGTCTTTCAGATATATAGGACCCAGACCATTTAGGGCTTTAAAGGTCAAAACCAGCACCTCGAATTGTGCCCGGAAAGCTACAGGCAGCCAGTACAGACTTCAGAGCACTGGTGTAATGTGCTCCCAGCAACTCATCCCCAAAAGAAGCCAAGCCGCCATTTTCTGCACCAGATGCAGCTTCCAAACAGTCCACAAGGGCAGCCCTAGGTAGAGCACATTACAGTAATATAGCCTCACGATGATGAAAGCATGGATGACCTCCTAATCAGAAAGAAAAGGCTGCAACCTCTCGCCAGATGGAGTTGGTGAAAAGTGCTCCTGGCCACCGCTGCCACCTGATGCAGCAGGAATTCAAGGTGCAGCAAAGAATTCAAAAGCACTCCAAGGCTGCAAACCTGATTGAGCAGAGGGGGCTAGACCACCCCATCAATAACAGGTGTCCCAATTCCTTCCAGGTCGCAAAACCAGTCATCCATCATCACTTCAGTCTTGTCAGGTTTCATCTTCAATCGGCTCACCCTCATCCGGTCCCCGACAGTAGCCAGGCATCGGGTAAGCTTATTATTATTAAGTAAGTATTAGAATCAGGCTTTTAAAACAAGACAGCACATAATGTGATGAACATTACTGAGCAGGTCAAGAAGCAGTCTTGCAATCACAGGAACATGGTTCAGATCTACATTCCATCTCATCCAGTATCCTTGCTCTGATACTGGCTGTGGCCAACAACAATGCTTCAGTGGAGGTGCAAGACCCCAGCAGAAAGCAGATGTGGAGAAATGTGCCTGAGGACGGTGTAGTCCTAGTTCTAATATTTAGATATTGACTTTAGACTTGACGCATGAGGCTTTAATTCCCTACCTCATTAGCAGTTATAGCTCTACATCCCAAACAAGAATTGTGCCAGTTTCAGCAGCAATGGGAACCTTTTCCATCTGAAATAACATTAGAATCACTGTAATTATTTTGATGGCCTCACCAGCTGAAAGGGGTGGTTATTTCAGACATGCACAGCTGAAAGCAGCTTGGGAAAACTCTTCATGATGCACAGCAAAGCAAAAACATGTATCAATTTGTACCAGTTATCTTCCTTGGTGCCCTGTCTCACCAGCTGTGAGGGACATTCACCACAGAAATAAGCTTTAAGTAAACTCTTTCCCCTCTAAATTTCTTTTGTATGTCACACCAGTAGTGTCGTCATTGTAGCCTATGCAATCTGAGATATCAATAGACTGCATGGGTTACAATGATAACACGGGTTACAATGATAACACCACTAGTATTTGTCATAGAAGAATGTTGCCTTTATATGTCATTGTTTTCAGGAACCAGGAATTGCCAAGAGGATTTCACAGACGGTTGGGACACCTAACAAAGGCTGGTTGTGCCCGCACCACCCATATGAACAGACAGAGACATGGTCTGGGGTGAAAAAGACCTTGGCCGCAACTTTATTACAATATATTTACACATACATAACAACAATAGTAAAGAACCTGTGTTCATAATAGCGGGGCGGAACCATGCTACATAAAGCAGGCAAAAGGGGGTTGAGCTAAATCTTGCTCCCCCTGCCCGGGTGAATCGACCCTTCGAGTTCACCCTCCCCTCGTGTCAGGGCATGTTTGCAGCCCCCAAACCAGCTGTTCTGAGCCTGGGCCGGGGTCCCTGACCTTAAGACACCCCCCCACTCCCCGAGTAGTAACAGGTACAAGCGCGACCTCTCAGCTGATAGGGAGCCTTACCACAGCATGGTTCCTACCCCGCTAACCGCCATGAAAAGTGGGGAGGCGACTCGCTACTCCACCCCTTTCCACGCCACAGGCAACCCAAAATGCAAATGGATGACCTCCCTCAAGTCCTCTAGCCAGAGCGTGTTCCCCTGAACCGACAAATGCATGCCATCGTGCCGGAAAAGACCTGCTTGCCAGCTCATGATCCTTCATGATGCACTACCTGTCCCCCCAAGCGCCCAATAAACGCCCACATGGCCCAGTTGATTTTTCGCTTGGCACGCTCTATCTTGCCTGGCATGGCGGTATACCTCCATACCCTACGGGCAAGTAAATCCGACCACCAAATGAGTGCCTGTGGCCAACAAGCTGCCAGGTCTGCGATGTCATCCTTCATTGCTCCAGTGAGCTCCCATGAGCTGCGCAATCCGAGATCGTTCTCGCCCAGATGGATGACGAGGATGGCAGGCGGTCCGAACCGCTCAGCCCTGCGGAGGAGCGAAGATAACAGATGCTTTCAGCGCATGCCGCTGCACCCAAACCAGTAAAGTCGGGCCTGGAGCCCACAACCCAGCTGTGAACCAAAGTCAGAATTTGCCGCGTGGCATCCAGCCCATCATACAATGCTGTGTCCACAGATCCATACACTTGGCAACCGGTCATCATCTGCATATAACTAAACACAAATCAGTATTATAAACATGTTCCGCCAACTGCGATGGGGGCGAAAGGCCTCACGTAGCTGCAGTAGGCACCGGACCGCCATCAGCCTATAGCCATAATCTGTGATGCAGACAGGCCCCCAGTGGCTGCTGTGGAAGCTGGCCCAATTCTGAAAGAGTGAGATCCGTAACCAGCAGGTGACAGCCCCAGCGCCATCAAATCTTTCCTAAAAATGGCCTGGAATTGAAATTTTGTCAGACTGGCCCCGGCGAAATGGATGAATAGACGGCCCCCTAAAGATGGCCGAACCCCCATTGCCACCACCGGGCACACCACCCCTACTGTGGCTTGGTGTAGCGTCAGTTGCTGACCCTTCCCCCCTTGATCGGTCTTAGATCGCCGAATCATGATGGTGATAGCATCGGGGGCACAGATTACGTCCCTGAGTTCCAGGGCCACGCCTCTATGATCACCCTGTGATGCTGGAACCAACTCACTGATCCGCAACGCACCAAAAATGCAGTTGAAAAGGCCGCCCAGAAAAGCAGCCCCTCGTAGGGGGACGAGCAAATGTGAGGCAGTGCTGCCAATAAGCAAGCCAACATGTCAACTTACACCGGTTGGCGAGTATCCCTCTGTGGCCCCTGTTCCCTCGCCCAGCCATCCAAAGCCCTACGAAGCCGGTAACTTGCACAAGGGTCAGCAACCCCCCGTGCCTTGCTGAAAAAGACGATGGCCCCCAGGCGATACTGCAATGTGCATGGCACCAACCCACGGCCAATCAAGTGCACCATGAACCATTCCACGTGACAGGTAGGGATGGGCCATGACTCCTGCAACCCATGGGTTAAGAGGAAGCTCCTGAATTTCTGGAAAAAATACACATAGGCTCGCCATGTAGCGCTCGAAACGGTGGCTCTAACGCCCTCGTCTATCCTTCGTACCCAAGCCTCCATAAAGCCTCTGGCATCACCTCTGGGTCGACGTTGGTGCTGGGTGCCAGGGAACATCTGAAAATGAGATAGGGAGTCAGTAATGTCATTGTGAACACCGGGCACATGTTTGGCCAAAAAATACATATTAAGGGAAAGGCACTTCAGCACAAACCAGCGTATCAAAACCATAACTCTGCTGGATTTACTGGATTGGCGGTTGGCCACTTGCACAACCACTTGGTTATCGAACCAGAAGCATATGTGCGAGTTCTGGAAGCGGTGACCCCAGAGCTCCAACGCCACCAGGAGTAGGAACAGCTCAAGGAATGTTATATCCCTAACGAGGTCACTGGCCGCCCAATCTGGCGGCCAGCGTTGGGCACACCAGATACCCTGAAAGAAAACCCAGAAGCCAATCCCACCGGCAGCATCGGATATCACCTGTATGTCGGCCTCTAGTAACCGTACCTCCCGCCACAGGGAAATGCCATTGTAATTCTGGAGGAACGTAAGCCAGACCAGGTCAGCCCTAATACCTTTTGTTATATGAACACGGTGGTGCGAGGCTGTCAGCCCTGCAGTTGCTCAGCCAAGCCGTGCACAGAAAGCCCGGCCCGGGGCTATTACCCTACATGCAAAGTTGAGGCGTGCAGCCTGAGATTGAGGAGAGAGGAAGGGGCACCTGGCTGCTACAGGTATATATACACCTGTCCATATCCCCCACCCACCAGGTGCCTCTCCTCTCTCCCCATTGGCCTACCTGTGCCGCTGCCCATGAGCAGACAGGGAGGGGCGGGCGGGCACAAACTCACACACTCCCCCCCTCTCACTTAGGGGTGTCCCTTATTCTAAATCCATGTTGTTTGATGTCTCATACCTCACTCTTGTTCACATTTTTGTTAATCTTTCTGAGTATTAGGCCAGATTCTCCACTTCCTTGTACCTGCTTTAATAACTGACATCAGTGCCCAACAGGTGTAAAACATTCAGATCAACATTACCATTTTCACTTGGTAACTAGGAATGGGCGAACAGAGCCAAGTTTGGAAATTCGGTTCTGTTCTGTTTGGTTCGAAAATTGAGTTCAGTTTGGAAGTTTGGTTCGGTTGACCGAACTGGTCGAGTTCGGTCCAAACTCTGAACTTCCGAACAAAGTTCAGAAATTCAAACCCCATTGAACTAAATGGAATATTATCTTTTAGGGATGGGCGAACAGAGCCGAGTTCGGAAATTCGGTTCTGTTCAGTTCTGTTCGAAAATTGAGTTTGGTTCGGAAGTTCGGTTCGGGCGACTGAACTGGTCGAGTTCGGTCCAAACTTCCGAACCGCATTTGCCCATCCCTACTGGTAACATTTTAGACCCACTTTGCGTACCCAAGAGGAATGGCAGTGAAAAATTAGGCCTAGGAAATTTAGGAGTTTTATTTGAACAATTTTCTTTTTGAAAAATACAAAAACAAAACAAAACCCAAACTTCCCTAAAGTTCCATTTTATAGTAGTAAAAGAGACAAGGAAATTCTCTAATCTCTAGGAAACGTATCTCATTTTCACATAGTTGCATACTATGGGTAAAAACAGAAATGTGCAGCCAGCAAGGTGATTCCTGGCCCACCCCAGGGCGAATGACAGGAGCTGCCACTCCCTTGGTTAGCAAGCAGCACAGAACAAACATGTGTCCGATCCCCATCCTCGTGCCCCACGCCGGGTAGAGTGGAGGAAACCAACACATGGGGACGAGCGGCCCTGCCCCCACCCACCCCCAGCACCCTGCCCTCCACCATGATGGTCAGATATAGCAAACCATGGGCAAAAGAAGCCAAAGCAGTCACTTCAACCCACCCGCTACAGTACACAGAGGTGCCAGCTAGCCACAGGGGGAACCAGTCGCTACCCATGGAAAGCTGCCTGCAGGGAGCAAAGTGCACACTCCATGGTGAGCACAAGAAGAAAAGGGGAAAGCAAGAGGGAGACATAGGAAAGCAGCCACATGCAGCCCAAGCAACTAGTCCCCCTGGCAGGCTGCCAGTCCAGTCTGAATGCCATGCACAATGTGGGTCACAGATCACTCAAACAGGTGGTCCATAGGGCACAGTTCCAAGGGGGGTCATGGAAGCTGGGAGGGGTGGGGGTAGGGAACTCCTCTCCTTCCACAGATCACTCACATAGGCAGTCCATAGCACACATTTACAATGGGGGGTGGGGGTGGGCAGGCCCTAGGGATGTGTGAACACAATTCGGAGTTCGGCTCGAACTCAGTCTGTTCGGACGTCCGGACTGAACTCAAAAATGGCCGAATAGTTCGGTCATGTTCAGGTGAGTTCAAAGGAGTTCAGGGTAGGGAAAAATGTGACTTTGGGTGGGAAAAAATGTGACTGGAAGGGGAAGGCAGCTGAGGAGCAGACTTCCTGGCAACAGGGGTGGAGACCAGGGATGGTCCCTGGGCCAAATGATACCGATACCGAAAAAAATCTTCGAATTCAGTATCGATTTTGGTATCGATAGCGCTATTTTCAGATGTTCGGCTGAACCAAACTCCGTCAAACCGAACAGTCGAACCCGAACTCGGGTTTCGAACCGAATGTCCGAACAGCCGAACCACGTTCTGTTTGCCCATCCCTAGCAGGCCCCCTCCCTCTAGAGATTACTCACACAGAAAGTCCATAGTGCAATGCTCCAGTGGGGGTCGTGGCAGCTGGAAGGAGAGGAGGGAAAGTCCTCTTCCTCTAGAGATCACTCACACAGGAAGTTCATAGCATAAAGTTCCAAGGGGGTTGTGGCACCCAGTCCACGGTCAGCTACACAGACTGAACCCAGAACAAGAGAATGAGGGAAACGAGTGGCACAGACTGTTCTCAGACAAGAAAGAACCATGTGGTACATTCATTAGATAAGGAAATACCTGAGTCCATGCCAACCACGCAGGAGTACAGCTCCCAAAGAGCAAACCACAGACAGAGAGACCGTGAGTGTCCCTGGGGGATTTGGACCCCTGGCACTCTGTTTCATGGGGTCTGTCCTGCAACCTCCCCTTTCTAAACACCCTGCTGTGCTCTCAAAGAAAGACGCTGTGATCCAACATTGCCCAGATGCTGCAGAGGTGCAAGCACAGGACTGGGACTGGTAGGTTCCCCCCTCCCACCATTTAAGAACAGAAAACAGATTCAGCTGAGGTGGGACAATCCCATCCAGCTCTCTCTACATACACACCCCAGAGAGATGGTTCCCCATAGGCTACACTTGAGCAAGAAGCCCAGGGTGGGCACAGGGCAGTACCCCACCCCCAGCAAGGTCAGAATCACACTGTCACCTGTGCATGGACCCATAGCTAGGCCTGCAGCTAGGCCTGCAGCGTGGTGATGGTGGATTGCTGCCTTCATATGGCATGCCAACACCTCAAAGCCGCCCCGGGCTGCCTGTGGCAGGAGGGACAGGGTATACAACTGGTAAATAAATAAATAAAAATAAATAAATAAATAAAGGCTCTGGCATGGTGTCTGAAGGCACCACAGCTATCAATTGAGAGTCATGGATCATGAATATTTGGCTGCATTCTAACTCCTTCTCACCACCACTGAGGTGTGCAACTAGGAGTTTCAGGTAGTGCAAGTCATCTCCTCCATCTGGTACGAGGTCATCATCTGCTGCCTTGGGCACCTCTGTAGGCTTCAGGTCAAGCTGCTGTGGCACAGCTGAATGTGTGGTGCCCACATGGCTGGGCACTGGTCCATGCCTGTGAACCGCCTCCTCCCCACCTCCCCAGGGTGCTCTTACTTAAATAAGGCCTTTCCCTTCTTCTGCTTCATGTGTTCCTCTCAGATGCTGCTGCTGGTGGTGGTGGTAGTGTGGGCTGGATGTTAGGCAGGATCTTTTGTTCCCTTTAAGGGTGCTGGGCCCATTTCGTGGGGAGAGGAATTGAGGCATGGCCACTCTATTGACCACTTTGGCATTTTCTCCTGCGACTCTGTGGTCCTGGTGGCCCTCACCTCGTGGCAGAGCTGGGCTGGGACTAAGAGATGTATGGGCTTGCGCTGGCCAGGACTGACCTGGACTGGCAGGTGCTGGTCCAGAATGTAGCTCAAAATTTTCCAGAGGACATGCCTCATAGCAGGGGGCTTCCCACCCCAGGGCATATGTGAGCAAACATCTGGAGGCGATGGAAGATACGTGCAGGTGAGTCCCCGGCCAAAGTGGGCCAACATCTGCTGTCACCCTACGCAAGTGTAACCCTCTAACCACAGAACTCTGAAATAGTTTAAAGTCCCAGATCACTGAATGGCAAGGAATTAAAAAAAGGAATGAGGAACAGAACCAGGTCATAGCTTCCTGATTTTTGGTGAATTTTCTTCGTACTCAAGGAGCTGTATTTCATCATGGTAGAACCACACACGAACTTTAGTTTTGCATGTAAATTATTTCCAGTGTTTTCTCTGTGTTTAACTTATAATGAATGATAGTCTAAATATAGTTTTTGATTACAGTTTTTGGGAAGAGTTTTTTGAATGAATAACATTTGGAGATCAACAACAGTTGTTTTGTTTTTCCTGGTGACCTTTCTCCTTCTGCCTCAATCTCTATTAGAGAGGTCACAGAGAATGAGAATGTCTAGGCCTGAATCATCCTCCCTCCCACACTGTTTATTCTCACTTTAAAATCTGTGCTGGGAATGAGTGGGAGCGAGGGGAAAAGTCCTGTGTTAATCTACTAATAAAGACCTATTTCACTCAAACCTCTTTTAGATGAGGACGGTGATGTGGGTGGGAGTCCATGGCCACTGAGTGGCCCGGCTGTAGAGCACCCACTGAGGTGGAGTGTGTGGAGAGGGGTTCTAACGGGCAGCTCCCAACGTAACTATCATGGCAGCTGCCTCGCACTCCCCATGCCACAGATCATGGGACAGGGGGAAGCACGCCAGGCTGGCCTTTGAAATTGACATGTCCCAGCAGGGCCGGCCTTACCACAGGGTGGCTAGGGGCAGCCGCCCCAGGCCCCGCCCCTTGGGGGGGGCCGTGATGGCCCCGTGATTGGGCTTGTTTGTTTTGTTTTTTTTTTAAATTAATTGGGGGGGCAGCATGCATGCTCGTCACACGTGGGGCCCCACCGCCATCACTTGACCAACCCACCACACTACTCTGGAGTCCTCCCTCCCGGCCTCTGGCAGGGCCTCACGTGATTGACCCCAGCCATTTCTTGCCTGACTCCACCTCCTCATTCCCTCAAATCCCCCCTCCCCTCACAGGAAGTTGCTTTATGCAACTTCCTGGCGCGGGAACACTTTCTGGCTGGCGGGGGACGCGGGCGGTTGCCTCGGTGGTGGAGTGGAGATGGGCAGACAACGAGCCGGGCCCGGATGGAGAAGCAGTGACTGGTGGCAGTGGCATGGGATCTGGAGGTGGGAGTGGTGGCCAAGTTGAGTTGGCGGCAGCGTGGCTGGAGTCAGGACCCGGAGGAGGCAGTGCAACGCGTGGGCAGGTAAGCTAGGCCAGTCTGGCTGAGCCAGTCAGTGTGTGTTTGTTTAAATGAGTGTGTGTCTGTGAGAGTTTGTTTAAATGGGTATGTGAGAGTTTGAATGGGTGTGTGTGTGAAAGAGAGAGGTGAGAGCATGTGTGTGAGTATGATGGGTGTATGAGAAGAGAGAGAGAGGCGGGGGTAAAAGCATGTGTGTAAGCTTGAATGGGTGTGTGAGTGAAAGCGAGAAAGAGGTGAAAGCGTGTGCGCGAGTTTGAATGGGTGTGTGAGTGAGAGAGGTGAGAGCATGTGTGAGATAGAGTGAATGAATGTGTGAGTGAGAGATGTGTGTAAGGGAGAGAAGGATGTATGTGTGCGAGTGTGTGTGAGAGGGAGTTGCTCCCTCTACCCCGCTCCCCCTCCCATGGCTGTCCCCTCTGATGGCTGCCCCCACTCCCCCATGGCTCCTGGAGGGGGAAAGGGAGCCACCCCCCTGCCCAAGGAGAGGCCCAGCAGAATGTTCCTTCTGTCCCCCCCCCTGCTTAGCAACCTAAGCCTGCCAGCCTTGGACAGACCTCCAGCCCTTCCAGAAGACCCAGGCCCAGAAGCATCTGAGGTAAGGGCCACCCGGCTAAAACCTCTTCTTCTTCTTTCCTGATATGAGCTCATTTGTGCTGCTGCCACATGCCTCTGTGGGGCTTTGGGAGTAGAGTGGGGCCATCTGGGGGATGGTTTGGGAAGCAGATGGGTGTGTGTGCTGTGATGGGGGGGGGGGTTGGCTCTTGTTTGATATGTTTAACTGGATTTTTAGTGCTTTGGTGCTTGAGATCCTTAAATCCAGTAACAAGAAAGGGGTCACACTGACAAAACCTTGCTGAGAGCTGTGTTTGATTGCTCTGGGCCTGAGGTTCAGTTCCTCATCCCTGCTTTCATGGGGGGTGCTGTGGCTGTGTGGAGGTTGTTTGATCTATAATTGATCAGCTGGATCTATGTTTGAACTCCTGTGTTGAGAGTGTAATAGGAATATGCTCAAGAAAAGGAGGGTTCAGGCCATGCATAATCTGTCTCTAGCCGTTGTGTGCATGTCCTCCTGTGTTTTAAATAAGAGTCTTTGCCTTTTAACTATATGTGTGTCCTGAGTTCCCTTTCATCTAAACCAGATTTAAATGTTCTTCGGAGCATATTATACTGACAAGTTAAAAATAACTTATATGACAATTCTCTAATTGTCAAAGGGAAGTGGGCGGGGCCTTGGAAATTGGGGGGCACAGGAAAGTAGGAGGAGGCATGGGAAAATGGGCGGGTTGTGGAAAGCGGGTGGGGCTGAGGGACCCCCCACATTTTGTTTGCCCTGGGCCCCGTAATTTCTAAGGCTGGCCCTGTGTTCCCAGCACTTGCGGCCAGTTCCTGTGACTGGCAAAGGCCGTGTCTCCCACCCACAGTGTCTATGAGTGGAACCTGTGTGCTGGCATGGGTGACCGCCTCAGTTCATACGGACAGAGGACACATGGGTGCCTGTTGCCATGTACTTTTACTTGCCCCGGGTCCGCACAGCATACTCTGGATTTGTCTGCAGTGCGCTGAGTGTCCATGAGTGGGTGTTAAGTGGTCACAGGAGCACACATCCCCCCGCACCACCTTCAGATGGGTGGTCGAACGAGTGGCTTTTGGGTGGCCATGTGTGGTAGCATCTTGTTTAAAAACACCTAGAAAATCCACCAGACACCACAGTTGATTCTGTAGCTCAAGTGGATGAGTTTTGGAAAGAAAACAGAGTGTAGCTTATGTGAGAGAATGTGATGTGTGTGTGTGACAGATTTCAAGCTGCTTTTAAGAATGGAGGTTGATCAGAATGAGACTTTGGTGGTGTTCAACATTTGAGATGCCAAGGGGGCAGTCCATCCTAATCTGATTTTTTTTTCAGGTGCATCCTCTATCTTTCCTACAATTATGTCTATGCCTTTTGCTTCCTAAAATCACATTAGCTAATGCTTGTATTGCCCTTTGAAAATCTGAATTTCTGTAGACATACCTAACATATAATATCTATTAAGTCAGCAGCTGCTGCTTGAGTTAATGGATATTATACATGTTAGGTATATCTAGAGAAGATCAGTTTTTTTCAAAAGGCAATGTAAACATTAGCTATAGTTAATTATGGGTCACAAAAATCTTGTGAGGCAAGTAGGCATCATTAACCCACTTTGCAAATGGGGAAATGTTCATGGATATCAAGTGATTTGCCTAAAGCCATGTAGTGAGTCAGAGGAGCCATTAAAGCCCAGTGTTCCTGACTCACAGCTCCATCAACAATCCAATATTAGTTCACTGTGGTTCTAGAGCTGAGATTGTAGCAGTGGGATGTTTTGGGAAGGCGTTCTCAGCTCTTATTTGTGTCCTCAGGCTCTGTTCTGGACTCCCTCGTGGCTGGTCACTAAAATTATCTGGAGAATTAGCACCCAGCCAGTGAGTAGTCCAATGCTCTGCTCAGGCCTTCGCCTGGGGAATCCAGTTCTCACTCTGTTGTTATTTCTAGGAGCTCCCCTTCTAAGGAAGATGGTCCATGCTGCTCCTGAACTGTACTTGTCAGAATCCTGGGAAGCTGGGATGTAGCCCAGTCCAAAGGCTACACTCCCTTTCTTTCAGCTAGGCCCTCTCACGTGGAGTCCACCTCACCCTGCCCTGGGTCACACTAGAGAGTCTGCGAGGGTCCCTGGTCTCCTACCTGCACAGGCTACTCTGTTTACAGCCCCTGGCACCTGGGCTGGTAGGTGTTACTCCTAGGTTTGTCTGATCAGGCCCTACATTCCCCTGGTTTCCCAATGTTCCAGCTAGACCCTCCCACCTGGAGCCCCGTCTCAGGGCTGTCCTGGGTCCCACCAAGGTCCTGTAGCCCTGGTCCCAGGATTCTACATTCCCCCAGGGGGCCAGCCAGGGGGACTCCATGGGGAGTCCCAGGTCTGTTCTGGGTTGCACGAGGGTTGCTCTGGTCCCAGGGTCCTGAGAGCTCACAACCCCCAATTCCCAGGTACCTCCCAGTTGTCTCTACTCCTCCTCTTTTGTCAGCAGTACTCACTGGCTCTTGCTCTCCTCAGGACCCCGAGCCATCCCCTAAGGCTCTGCTGGCCAGGCACAGGCCCTCCTGAAGCCAGCTTAGCTTAGAAGGTGCTTGCTACTAATTGAGCCACAGGCATTGGGGGTAGAGAAAGGACAGTGCCTAACATCCACGCCTGGGCCTGGGTGCTGAGTCAGCCAAAAGGCTAAAAGCTTGAGCCAGACTTGATGGAAATGTGGGATGTCTTTAGACATAATGTCAATGGGCATTTTTACACACATGTTAAAGTTCCGTATTTTTCAATCTTCTGGGTTTACAAGTTCACAAGTAAGTTCCAGTCTGGATTCATTTTTCACACACACACACTGCCCTGAGGCAGTTCCTGGAGGCATTCTTCACACAAATACTGCCCTGAGGCAGTCTCAAGTAGCCACAGCTGTAGATGTGACAGGCTGCCATGGAAACCAAGTGACCACAGCTGCCTTGAGCAAAGCAGTTTACCAGGAGAACTTTTTACACACAAAAGTTCTGGGAGAAGTTTTATGCAGAAGTTCAAAGATCCGGATGTTTAAGATCCGGATGAGTGATTTAGACATGCAGAAAGTTCAGGATGTAACAGCAAACATCCAGGAGAAATGTGTGTGTAAAAACACCCACTGGGTGTCTGAATGTGTGTTTTGACCAGTGGCGACTGGTGGTTTTTGAGGCTGATGGGGCAGTGTGGGTTGAACCTACTGCCAGTGGCTTTGCTGCTGGCAAGCCTAGGGGTGGAGCCAGGGGAAGCGGTAGGCCAGTGGCATGGCTTAACCCAGCAGCAAGGAGTTCCCAGGGTTAACACTGGATGGACATTACATTAGTCAATGCAGGTTACAAAAATAGATTACATTATTATTATTATAAACATTTATATAGCGCCAGTCATGTGCCTGGCGCTGTACAGAACATAGAAATAGACGTGGTCCCTGCCTTGCCATCACCTACCTTTATCCTGAACCGTCGAATCCTCAATATTCATGGCATCCTTTTCATTCTCTTCTCAGAAGAGAATGAAAGGAAAGAGAAGGACAAAAGAGAAGTAGGAGAGAAAGGAAGGGTATTGTTTTGGTGCATGAGAAGAGTAAGGGGAAGAGATGGGTTTAGTGGGGGACAGGAGAAAGGGGTCTCCTTGTTGTGTGCAACCCTCTCTTCTGCCATGCTCCTACCTAATTTCTCCTCTGTTCACAAGAAGAGTAGTTGCAGGCCTGTATAGCAACCAAACACTCCCCATCCAAACCAGCATCCCCAGTACCAACGCTGTATCCCCAACAGCCAAAACACCTGTCCAAGCACACAAGTCTTTTTAAAAAGTTTGACCAGTTTCATGGCTACATTGCAGTACCTACACCGTATCCCTGTTAGCCAAATGCCTGTCCAAGCATGCAGGCCTTTTTAAAAAGTTTGTTCAGTTACAAGCCTCTATTGCCACCAAACCAGTCCCATCAAAATTTAAACACTGCATTTGTTTCTCAGCAAAACCCCATACAAGATGCTCAGAATCACACACAAGCAGAGAAGCCAGAATCTACTTTCCAGCAGGGAGCAGCAGTGAAACAATGAAGGGACCATTTAAAAAAAAGATTAGCCACGACCAGTAGACCCACAAATTTACAAAATAGCCTCTCTACTCATGCTTGGGAGGGGAGAAGGAAAGCAGCAATGCATCATGCAAACACAGAGCAAATAAAGCAAACCATCTTAAGGGAACAATGTTATGTACAGTCCTCAGCACACCATAAAAGCAGCAGTGGGGATTTCCACTTGTTCCCCAAAACATGCTGCACAGCTCTGTTGCAATGTAAGAGGTAGTTTCTGCTGCAACTAAACACAAGAGCATTCATACAAGGACTAGCCATTAGTGAAAAAGCCTGCCACAACATCACACCAAACTCTAAAGGGCGGGGTCATTTTAAAATGCAAGGAACATTTCAGCAAAGATTAGAAACCCTTCCATCCAAGCCCCTAGGTCTCCCACCTATAAAACAGAAAGCAGACAGTTTACATTAAAAACAGGCAAGAAAGAGACCAATTTTAACAAAAAGTAGCCATGGCCAGTGAGGGCATCAGAAAATGGCCACAGCCTTTGCACATACTTGAGGGGTTTGGGAGAGGAACAGGGGAAACTAGCAGTGCACATGCAAACACAAACACAGAACAAGCAAAAGCAAACCAGATCTTAAACCAACTGAACCATATTACATGAAGTCTTGGCACACCACAAAAGCAGCAGTGAGGAATTCCACTTGTCCCCCAAAACATGCTTCACTGTTACAGCTCTGTTGAAGCCCCATTTTCCCCAGCATCCCCCTTAACCCCAGTCCCATTTTCATCAGTCTCCCAGAAGTCCCATTATCCCCCCCCCACCCAGCAGCCCCCAGAAGCCTCATTATCTCCCCCAGCAGCCCCCCAGGCCTCTTTTCCACCAGTGTTTCCCAGCAAAATAACTAACTCACCAATGGGGATGTGTTTGATGCAGGTCCAGCAGCAGCATGGGGGTAACAAAGCCAAAAACAAACCAGGCTAGCCAGCACTCTCCACCAAAATGGCACAGATCACCAGCATGCTGAGAAGAGAGCTCTCTTTTAACCCTACCCTAGGCACACACTGCCTCGGCATTTGAGTCTCCAGTCCAGACAGTGTCTTGCACAGCAGCACATAGGGCTCTGTGGAACCCTGTTACAAATACTAATGAATATTTCATAAAACCAAAACTGTATAGAGCAGACTAGGCAAAAACAGCTATGGAAAATGTTATGAAAGAATAAATCCATAAGCTTCTCTGTCTCAGATACAACTAAGAAGAAAGTTCAGCCTCTTCGGCTATAGATATTAAGACAAGGTGCAAAAGAGAAAAGCATGCTAGTGAAGTGACTGAGGGGGAAAAAGGATATCTGGATCAGCACAACTTATGGCAGAGATAGGTGCATCTCATTTGCCTACCACACGTGTATGTCGACATCATTAGCTTCCATTTCCAGTTATGATAATAGTGCTGATACTATCTCTTCTTTGTCATTTTATTTCCATTACCAGGGTTAATACTGCAACAAAAACAATATCATAACAAGGTGTGTGCACCCTTAAATATATCACCAATGCAGGCTCTCTTTCCCTCTCTGTAACCAGTAGTAAGGAAAATGTAAGCCTTACATTGGAAAATGTAAGCCTTACATCGACTCTGTTGCCAAGTCCTGCCTCTTCGCCCTCCATAACATTGCTTGGATCCACCCCTTTCTCTCTATCTCTTCTGCCAAAACCCTTGTTCATGCCATGGTCATTTCTCGCCTCGACTACTGCAACCTTCTCCTCGCTGGCCTCCCTCGCTCTTACCTGTCCCCCCTTATTGCCATCCAAAACTCTGCTGCCAAAGTCATCCACTCAGCCAATCGCTTTGACCACGTGTAGCTTCTCCTTTCCTCTCTCCACTGGCTTCCCCTTCCTGAACGCATCCAGTTTAAACTCCTGGTATTTACCTATAAAACACTTCACAGCCAAGCTCCCCTCTATCTCTCAGCCCTAATCTCCTTACGCACTTCTGCACGTGCCGTCCACTCCTCCTCTGTCCCCTCCCTCACTTTCCTCTGTCTCCCCTGCTCACCTAACCGCCTTCGTCCCTTTTCCCTCACTGCCCCCCATGCCTGGAACTACCTACCTACCCACATCCACCTCGCCTCCACCCTCCGCACCTTCAAATCCCTCCTCAAGACCCACTTCTTCCGTGCCGCCTTTCCCAATGCCTGCTAGTTGTTTTTCCCCTAATACTTAAGGTCTGCCCTCCTCTGCAGACTCCTGCCTAACTGTAACCAAGCCAAGCACGCACACCTGAGACTTCGCAGCTGCTTGCATGTTTGTTTGCTTCTCCCTTGTCTTCCCTTTGTCCCCTCTCCTTGTCGCCCCCTCCTTGTCCTTTTAGATTGTAAGCCATAAGGCAGGGACCACATCTTTATCTTTGTTCTGTAAAGCACCAGGTACATGGCTAGTGCTATACAAATGTTTATAATAATAAATAATAATAGTCCTTTGTATTCATCCTGAGGCAATCATCATAGCACTTGGTGATTAAATATACAGGGAAGGTTTGTTGGTATGTTAAGCATCTGTGCACTCCCTACCTTGCCTACCTTCTTTGCTCTGCCCTTCAGGGTTTTAGATTCCCTATTGGGTTATTAATTGCCAAACCCAGGCTGATGAGAATGGATGAGTCTCTGATGACCTCTCTGAAGTGACAAAGGGCATTTTTAGACAAGCGAGTTTGTTTCTCCTGGACTCAGAAGTAAGAAATGTGATCTCATCTAAAAATGGCCAGAATTACTTCACAGATGTGTGTCCTTCTCAAAGAATCCATCACTCCAAATCTGGATAGCTTTCTTCCAAATACTGAAGGAGGAATCATGCTTGCCTGGCAGTTGGAGAATTCTAAGCATGATGCAAAGAGGATGCAAGGGGCTAAAGCTGCTGATCAGGCTTTGCTCACTGAGCCATTTTTACACAAGGCTTATTAGTAGAGTATTTCTAAGTTTCTGAAGAAACAAATTCACACAGGGGAGTTTAGACATTCCTCCCTGCTACTGAAAGTTAGCCAGGCACCATTGAAAACAGCGGGTGCCCCAAACTAGCACAGACTTGCAGATGCAGAGTTGTAAAGGCCTCCATATGTGGGTTTTACAACTCTGCATCTCCAAGTCTGTGCTAGTTTGCGGTGCCCGCTGTTTGAGGCAAAACAAGCTTTATTTCTCCTTATCCTAAAGAAAGAAAGAAAGAAAACTTGTCAAAAGTCTCCCAGCATAATTTCTGGCCTGCAAAGTGTGCTGTGCTTTTTAGTGGAAATCTACCTTCGAAAAGGCATAGCCAGAGCCTCCATCTCACCACTGTGCCTGAGGCTGTGGTCCTCGCAGAGAATTGCCTGATGTCTAAGGAGGAGGTGTCTGCCATAGGTGAGGTGGCTAGAGCCATGCATTTGTGACTAGAGGCTTTTCTCCCTCTTTGGCAAATCTGGTTCTTGGAGCCTGTTCAGCGATGTGTGGATTATCCTGCTTGCATAAGTTGCTGTGGTTGCCTTGCCACCTTAAATGTTGAACCCATGGGGGTGAAGACCTTTTGCAGTGTGCCTCAAGTCTGAAAAATGTAGTATCTGTCCAGGGTTGCTACCACTGCATTGACCTTTGGCCCCACCAACATCATCTCCTTCCCATGGGAGAAAGCGTACAGCCTCAGCAGGAACCTGGGCTCACGTAGTGAGTGTGCTGGGGCTGCCCACATCTTAGTAGCAATGGTCTCAAAAGCCTTGGAAAGGGCAGAGGGATGTAGGGGTGTCCCATGAGGGGCCCCCCTGTATTACTTGCAGCTCCCCAAGGAAACAAGAGGGGAGGTGCAACAGGAACGGGAGAAAGGTCAGACAGTGGCAGAGGCAGGCTGAGAAGGGGGGATTCTCAGCAGCTCTGGGTCCCTTAGTCCTCAAGGTAAGACAGGTGCCACAGTTCTCCCCTCATGAGAAAAGTTTTAACCTCCAAGGTGGAATGGGTGAGGGGAGGGAGAAGGGGGAATCTGAGCTATGGCAGAAAGCTACTGCACAGAGTGGCCGCACCCAGGCTGGTTCCCACAATATGTCCCTGTGGCACTCAGCAGCCATGGAGAAGTCCCCTCAGAAAGTGGGGGTAAGATTCCCAAGGGACCAAGCCGGTGGAGCACATAGCTGCTTTGTTACTTCCTGGAGGCGTGGAACCCCACAGGCTGGTTCCCCCCAACAGGTCCCAATGGCGCACAGCAGCCATATGCAGTCTCCATGCCGGGATCCCAGAGGTTGTGTAGAGGACAACACCCACATAGTGCTATTATCCTCTCAGCCACCTTGGAGGCTTTGGGGGGCCTCTCATGAAGAGTTCCTGCACTCTTAAAATTACCACTACACCACTGAAACCAAGTAACAGCGGGCGCAGCAGTTACTACACTGACAGTAAACCAAGTCCCAGTGGGCTTACAGGAAAAACAAAATGTCATTGTGTGAGAGCCTAAAATCCATGTTGGACAGCATGTCCTCAACTATGCAGGTTCTTTCTTTCTTTCTTTCTTTCTTTCTTTCTTTCTTTGGCTCCTGCTTTTACTAAAGATGGCTGCCCCTAAGGAAATCTATCAGAAAAACCTGTCTGGTCCAGGCTACATACTGCCCACAGTAAAGGTGACTGCTGCCCTGTCAACGTCCTGTAAAGAATACAGCAGAAGGACGTCCTCCTGGAGGGTGCCTGCTGCAGCTGCTACTACCATAGTCACTCACATGAGCTTAATAATGCCAGTCAAAATGGCCACGACCACTGGGGCTTCTGCCCTTACTCAAGATGGTGGACCCTAACATGGCTGTGCCCACTGGCCCATGTGGCCAAGATGGTGACCTCTAATCTCTGCCCACCTCATGAAGCTGGTGCTGGGGTAGGTGTGAATGAGGTGAGGTAAAGAGGGAACAGTCACTTCTGAGTGTTGTTCCCGTCTCCTTGAGCACCCATTAGGAAAGGTGCACCTGCCAGCCGGTAAAAGGGAGGCACCTGCTGTGGCTGCATGGCAGAGGTGTCTGATACCTGGAAAGGTTAGATCTGTGGGTGGGCTCAGTCAATGGGAGAGCGGGGAGCAGGCGTGACTGTACACAGGACTGCTCCCCCAGCGAGCTCATAGGGGAAGGTGCCCTAGATCAGAGGGGCCTGCTGAGAGGAACATGTCTTAGGCCCTGGTGCTCTCCACAGGCAGGGGTGCATTGATTAGCACCCAGCAGGGGTCACCAAAGGAACATGATGGAAGAAAGGCCGCTGGAACTCAGTGTTTGGGAACTGGCTGCGTCAGCGGCCCACTGAACAACACGGCTGGGACTGGATGTGGAGAGCATGAGAAGGGCTGCAGCCTTTAGGGAATGCAGCTGTGGGTGGCCCTGCCCTGCTGTGGGGACCTACGGCACTCCCCTTCACTTGCAGTATGGAGCAGCCCTCTGGCACTTGGGGTTCTCATGGAGTGGAGATGCGCAGGTGAGTACAAAGAAGGGGGGTATTTGTGGGTGGAAAGACCCCACCCAATGGCTCTTGGAACTTTCAGAAATGGACCTGTGCTGAGGAAAGGCAGTTGAGTTTTAACAAAAGTAGGGAGGAAATCCTGGTTCCCCAGTCCAGAGTCTACTCAATGTGAGGAGTAGGCAAGACGTCTCTGTGCTCAGCTTTGGGACCTTAAGGTGAGCTTACTCAATGGGTGGAATAGGCAGGCCCTCCCTGATCCCCCCGATGGGGGACGGTGTGGGGCTGCAGAACCTTGCAGCTCCTGCGTAGTCCTGGGCATCTGCCGGTGGAGCTCTAAGCACCCAGCGCCCGACAACAGAAATCTCCGTACTCATGCCAAATATGCTTTCTACTTTTCTCTTTTTTGAATTTGCCACTTCAGAAGCAGTGCGATGTCAATTTGCCATCCTGCTGCTGTGAAGGCAAAGAACAAAACGGGTTTCCAGGGGAGGTGTTATCACTCTTATACTGGGGTCAGTTCAAATTTCTCTGCCTCCTGCTGGTAATGTCAGGGAATGACCCATGGTAAGACTGCTGTGCATGGAAGGTGCTCTGAGAAGTTGCCAAGGCTCTTTTTTTGAGGCAAAACAAGCTTTACTTCACTAATCCTATTTTGCTGCTTAAAAGATCCGTGTTTTAAAGGCTAATGCAATCATACTCACTCTTCTAGGCAACAGGAAAACTTAGTGAGGCAAAGAATCAGATACCTGGCTACAATTTCTACTTAGGCCCTTTTTACACAGACACTCTAACACCAATAAAATGGGTGTTACATTTTATTATACATGGTACAGGGCAACACTGCAGCCCTGCAACACATGCCTCCACCCAGCTTCGCTGGGTGGAGATGGGTGGAGGCATCTGTGTAAAACCACTTTTGGTGGGTGTAGGTGCGTGCATGCTCTCGCGCAACACCCATCTTCACCCACCACCCACCCACGGAGCGATTTCTCCGTGGGTGGGTGGAGATAGGTGTTGTGCGGGAGCATGCACGCACCTACACCCACCAAAAGTGGTTTTACACAGACGCCTCCACCCAGCGAAACTGGGTGGAGGCATCTCGTGTGAAAAGGGCCCATGTTGCAGGGCTGCAGTGTTGCCCTGTACCATGTATAATAAAATGTAACACCCATTTTAATCGGTGTTAGAGTGGCTGTGTAAAAAGGGCCTTAGTTCTGCAGACAAGTTGAATTTTTTTTATGAAAAATGAAAATATCTGTACCGTGTGTATTATTCCACTGGGTGTGATGGCCAGATAGTATGCAAAAGTAAAGTGAAATGCCAACCAGTGTGGATTCCAATGCAGTTTAGGGAGTTCTAATTCCACATCTGTAGGAAAATGCAATTGGGAATGGAAAATATTTCTGGTATGACTGGATTGTTGTAAAGTGGAAAACATTTGCTAGTAGGAGTTTTGTTTTCTGTTAATCATCTAAGGAGAAAATAGTCACTAATAATGAAGTCTTTCTGAACTAACCTATGAAGTCAGTGAAATGAGACCACCCCACTCCTTTTTCCCCACCCAAAGCCCCCCAGCAAATGAAACGAAATCATCATGTTGAGTGTAATAAATAAGCAATGAGAAATGTGTTGCGATGCCAGCCGTGCAGAGAGGAAAGTGTGCAGCAACTGGCACTGGACGTAGGAACGGGACAGAGAGCAAATTGTTCATTCCTTAGGGGAAGAAATATCCATTCAAAATGAAGGAGTGAAGCTGGCAAATAACACAAAGTCTGGTCATATTTATTTTACTATGCTTAAAAATAAAAGTATCCATAGCAAAGTTTGAAAGTGTGCCACTTTCACTCTATCATATCATATAGGGCTCTTCCAAACTATTTTATTAAACAAACTATTTTGCACAGTGTAATCTTCAGTACAAGAAAACAGAGATGGAGGCCAGACATGCTGCCTTTGGCCTGAGGATTCCAGATGTTGCCGAAATTTCACCTGGTTAAACAAAGAATAAAAACACTTCTGTAATTTATTTATTTATTTTTTTACAAACTTGATCTGCACAACCAATACTCTTGTGTTTACCCTTCTCAATAGCAACAAGTACAAACATGGGGAATAATGTAAAAGCAAGTATATTATTTATTTAATATTTATATAGCACAAGCAATGTACCTAGCACTGTACAATTATAATTAGAAATAGATCCCTACCCTGACAGGCTTACAATCTAGGAAAGACAAGAGAGGGGAGACATAGGAGAGGGGAACATAGGGAGAGACAGGGATACAAACATAAAGCTGAGAGGTTGCTTGTGCGGGTGCTTAGCTTAGTTATGGGGAGAAGGGATGCTGTCTGGGGTGAGTAGCTAGGAAAGGCC
This sequence comes from Sphenodon punctatus, assembly GCA_003113815.1. Lineage (NCBI taxonomy): Eukaryota > Metazoa > Chordata > Lepidosauria > Sphenodontia > Sphenodontidae > Sphenodon > Sphenodon punctatus. The sequence goes on along the minus strand of QEPC01003843.1, from coordinate 726,168 downwards.
TGATGGAAGAGGCAGGCTTTTAGGAAGGATTTGAAGGTTGGGAAGGAGGATGGAAGAGCCATGAGGGAAGCTCCTGGGTGAGGAGGTAGTGGGAAACAAGTCCTGAAAAACAGGGGTAGAACAAGGCCATGAAGAGTCTTGAAGGTAAAGGCAAGGAGCTTGTGCTGAATAGGTTTGAGTAGAGGGAGCCAATGGAGGGAGGCGAGGAGGGGCTGAGTATAACTGAAGTGCTGAGTGAGGTGGATGACCTTAGCAGTGGCGTGTCGAATTGAGGTGAGACGGGCAAGGTGTGACTGGGAGAGGCCAGTAAGAAGGTGTGACACTTGTACCTTATGATTGTATCCATCTGTCTTTGTAAGATGGTGGAAATCACAGCATCCCTGGGGTGACTTGGATTTTATTAGAGTACATTTCCTCTGATGACTGAAGATGCCAATCCCCAGAACTTGCCACAAGTCTCACATCTGTGACCTGTGAATGAAACATGATTAATTCTGTGCTTTCTACACGCAAAAGCAGCAAAGCTTGCCGAAGACATTTAAAGCTGGTAGAACTCAACTGCATATTGGGATGAAACTAATATGCTATTGAATATTTGTGAACATAACATTTGACCATAGGAACAAAGCACTGAATTATCTTCACCATGGATGCAAAATTCACATATTTATTAGTTTGGTTACTTCATTTTATTTAACTTCATTATTTCATTTTGGTTATTCATTATTCATATTATTATCACTGTCACTTGTGCCAGGACTGAAGGAGCTATTTCTCACTATTGTTTCATGTGTCAACCCAGAATCTACGATGCTAGATATTCCAGAAATTACCCAGAAAAGCAAGAGGAAAAGCCACCACAACAATATTTTTGCACTCCAAAGTACTATCCATGGGTTGGCAGCATATTGGTTCCTCTCTCAGCTGCCAGAGTGTGCTTCAGAATCTTTAAAAAACAACAACAAATAATCAAACAATGAAATCTCCAAAACACTGAAACAGGTGACATTCAATTACATTATGATTACAAAGGAAACCGTGACAATTTGAATCAAGTGCAATTGATGCTCTGTAGCTTGCAAAAGAGAACCTGAAATCAGTGACGTACCAAGACCCCCTAAGGGCAAAGGGGCAATGTCTTTCTAAGTAGTGGCTCTCCCAGGGGCACATGGCCAACCTCATCCTTCCTTTGCAAAGCTTGTGCTGCCCTGGATCCCCATGAGGCCCCACAGAAAGGCAGCAACCCTAGCGTGAAGTCTAAACGTTTGTTCTAGGACCACCAGATGTGGGCCCAGAACAAACCCTGTCTGGGGTGGTGGCTGGGCCAGAAATGGGGGTCCAGAACAAAGCTGACCCACAGTCCGTGCCCAACCTCCATGGCCCAGTTGGGCCAGAGTGGGCGGAACTGAGCAGGAACATCTATTCCCAGCCCCGGATGGGGGGTTGCTATGGTGGCCAGCCATGGCTGCCTGTAGTAGGCAGCCATGGCTGCCTGTCATAGTGGGGACATGCTGTGTGAGGGCTGAGCCCCAATGGGCATCACATGTGGACAGAGTTGCCTACATTTAGATGCCCATGTTTGAAAATTTTAGCCCTAATACTTTCTAAAAACAGTTCAAAATAAACTAAACATGAATAATTGCAAGTACAGCAGGTGGCTCTTGCCGGTTAGAATTTACTACCTGTCAAGTGAGACTAAGCTGAAAGAATAAGAGTCAGTCTGTCTGTCTGCAGGGCTTGCTGTCACTTAAAACCTCAACTAAAGGCCTGCTGCTCTCCCTCCAGTGTACGTGTGCCGCCCTCCCAGACACTGAACACACGTGCCAAGGGAAGAAAAGGTCACAAGCTATATAATTTGGCAATTAACACTACCACAAAACATTGCAATGCAGTGAGTGCACACACATACCCCGCTTCAGACTCTCCCAGCAGCATGGCCTCCTCATTCCCATTCTCTGACTCTCCCCTCTCTGAAACAATCGCAGTATTTATTTGTTTTCTTTAAAATGTGTTCACACTTGGGAAGGGCTGCACAGAAGGAATTATTTACATGGAAAAAGGGGAGCAGTCACTGTGATTAATGAACCGATCATTTTAAAAAACACAACAGTTCTAAAAGGAGAAAAAAATGTGCGGTGTGCTGGGACAATGTGTGTTTAAAGAAACACCCTGCAAGCTTCTAAGTGTAGGCTGGAGCATGCTTCTATGGAAGGGTGCAGCAAAAGCTTTCCCAAGACATTTAAGGCTGGTAAAACTCAGCTGCATGTTGGGATGAAAATAATATACTATTGAATATTTATGAATATAACATTTGACTGCAGGAATAAAGCACTGAATTATCTTCATCATGGATGTAAAAATCACATTTTTGTTAGTTTGGTTATTTCATTTTGTTTTTCTTCATTATTTACTTTATTTTGGTTATTCGCTATTAATATTATTATCACTAATAGTACTAACAAAGTTAACATGCACCAAATAACAAACAAATAACTGAATGACCAACACAAATATTTGGTACACTAAGCAAACAGGAAGCAATACCTCTTCACTTTAATTAAACAGAGATGAATTTGGCATTTGTTGAGGATATTCCTTTCAGACCTAGTCTGTATGCCCCAGCTCCCCAGGAACATCCCTCCCCCCATTCCCACCCTTCTGTAGTAAAATCCATTTCAGAATACATCGCACAGACAGACAGATATCCCAGTGGAAGGGGGTCTACCATGTTCAGTCCAAATAATTAAAAACAGAAAACATTTTAACTAGCCCCAAATCAAATGCACTCTAGAAACCTTCTTCCACCATCCTACCACACAAAGGTAGTGCAGTCCCTATGGGTGCTTTTAGAGGATGGCAGCTCCGGTGTTGCCCAGGCCAGCCCACTTCACCCCTGGATTGACCAGTCTCTTTAAAAGCAGTGGAGAAAGCTGTGCCTACTCTGGGTCAGCCCCTCCTGCGGTGATCCAACAGGTCGGCTAAACCTGGGACACTGGCCAAACGTGGAACTGCTGTCCGTCTGATGGGGAGACCCATGCTGCAGGTCCACTCCCAGATGCCTGTTGCCCCGGCCTAGACAACACCATAGAGTTGCAGGCATGAGTCTAGAGCACTGGGCAATCATCCACAACTCTGTGGTGTTGGGGGGGGGAGTGTTGTGTGGGTGGGCTGTGGGCTGTGAAAGTGGTCTGGAAGTGGGTGGATGCAAGGGTGAATCCCCAGAGCAGCTTTTGGGACAGGCAGCCTCCGCATCCATCTAAAAGCCCCTTGGGCTTAAAACTAAATAGAAAGAGGTTAATGATACCTCCAAGCACCACCAGAGCTGCTTCACACAAGGAAGCTTTCTCAGTAATCTTCCCCCAGACAGTGAGGCTAGATTATAACTGTCAACGGCATTAAGAGACAGTTTCTTAAACATGCAGCATGCTTAAGAAACAGGTCACCTACACTTGTGACCTGTTTTATATTCAGGGTAAAGAAGGGGTGGGTGTAAGATTTATGTTACAGTATAATTCCAGGTCGCCTCTGTGGCCAGCGTAACAATAAGCTAGCCCTCATTTAGGTGGTGCTGGCTAGGGATGTGTGAACAGAACCAAGTTCGGAAATTCGGTTCAGTTCGGTTCGAAAATCGAGTTTGGTTTGAAGGTTTGGTTCAGTCGACCGAACTATTTGAGTTTGGTCGAATTCAGAACTTCCAAACCAAGTTTGTACATTCAAAACCGGGGTTTTGGGCCTTCCAAACTGGTTCGGATTTGACCAAACAGTTCGGTCGAATTTGAATTCGGTTTGAAAGTTCGGTTCGGTTGACCAAACTATTCGAGTTTGGTCCAAACTTCCAAACTGCGTTCACACATCCCTAGTGCTGGCACCTTGACCTTCTGAAGGGGCAGCTTTATTTGGCCTTTATAGATCTGCCCAAGGCCTTTGATACGGTTTGCAGGCCCAGGCTGTGGGCCAAGCTCAAGGCATGGGGGATTAGTGATATAATATTAAACCTGATGCTTCATCTGCATTCTGGGAATGAGGCAGTGATTAAGGCGAGACCGGGGCATAGTCAGATCAATTCAATTTTTATAGGAAGGGGTGTGCGCCAGGGTTGTGTTCTGGCCCCGCTACTTTTTAATTTGTACCTTTCTGATTTAGTTGTTTGTTTAGCATCAGATAAATTTCATCCTCCCAAGATAGGGCTTAAACACTTACCTTTTCTGAAATTTGCGGATGATTTGGTTCTCTGTTCTCAGACAGAAATTGGCCTTAGGCGAGCAATTGATCAATTTCATTCTTATTGTAAAATTAATGGCCTTGAAATCAGTGCTGCAAAATCGAAGATTATGGTGTTGGAGAAGAAATCTGGAAAACCCCATTGGTCAAGTGCGGGGCAGTTTGATGTGGTAAAATCCTTTACATATTTGGGCATGACCCTTACCAATATGGGTACTTGGAACATGCACTTGAAAACTAGGGCAGCTAAAGCCCTGAGTACTGTGCGAGCTCTAAATAGGGCAATAATTGTATCCAGGGGAGTCCAGTTGTCCACTTTTTTGAGAGTTTACCGTGCAAAGGTACACGCATCAGCGGCCTTTGGTCTTGAAATATTTCCGTACCCCAACATAGACTTTTTAGAGAGGATTCAAAACCTCTTTTTGTGCCGTGTGTTGCAAGTAGGAAAGTCTGACCCTTGTGCTGTCCTAAGGTCTGAGACAGGTATTGAGTCTATAGCTGTCTATGTTTAGAAGAACTATATAAGATATTGGCTTAAACTTTTAGCCCAGTGTGAATCGGAGCTTTCACTTCAATGCCTTAGAGAGGAGCTCCTCTACCCTGGTCCACGGATGTATCCCTGGCTAATTTATCTGGATGTATTGCTTAAAAGAATGGGCTTTTCATTTGACCACTTCCTGGGTGTCAGGGTACCGGGGGGGGAAAGGGGACAGAGAGGGTTTTTGGAACCAAAGGTATTGCTTGTGGCCTTCTCTCCCAGGACACACTGGGCTAGAAGTAATCCCCTCAGGTTGTTGGGTGGGCTTTCCTACATTAATAGAAGGCAACCCATATCATCATAGGGGCGGAGAGAAGGTGCCACTCGCTGACGGAAAAGGGAAATAGGAGCCAGGAAGGGGAAGAGCCGCAGCCTTTCACTCACACACTCCCGGGCACCGCGGTGGTACACAGTGTAGGGATCCACTTGAAGGGGCCACGGGGAAACGGGACCAGGGAGTGGTTCAAGGAGCGAGGAACAAGAGGGGTTGGGACTAGGGAAAGAGGCGGTGGGGGGAGGGGGAACAAGGATGCTTCCTTACTAGGTAGGGGGAGGTTGTGGGGTTGAGCAGGGGAGACGCAGACAACAATACACCCACCAGGGGCCCACAGAGCAAGGGAAGGAAAAGGGTTTCTTGGAACTCAATCTCACAGCTAGTATACAAGAGCTTCGTAGGAAAAGGGGGGGGGGAACAAGGGAGGAAATATAATCAGGCAAGGAACACAACACCAAGGCAGTCAATATCACTCTAAGCACAATCACTTAGCTTTCAGAAGGCAAAGGCAAGGGCCAGTCTCTCTCACGATTACCGGCGGGGGTATACTGTCCCGCCGGCTCCTTTATACTGTTCCTCAGCCCTACAGGTGACAGCCCTTGTCCTCTGATTAAGGCCCCGCCCCTTGCCGGGCGCGCTCTGCCGCAAGGCGCGCACTGCGTCGGGGCGGGGCAGGGATTTCCCCTCCAGAGGCTCCAGGTTGGAAAAGGGGCGGGGTTTGGGACGCCGCTGGGGAAGCGTCCCTCTGACGCGGGGGCGCGCCCTGTCTTTGGAGGGGGGGGTGGTTACCAGTCTCTTCTGGGTCTCCCCTGGCTTCCCTCGCCGCCGAGGCACGCCCCGGGACGGCGGCGTGACAGTACCCCCCCGTCGAGCGCCCCTCCCACCCCTCACCAGGGAGGGAAGACCTGGGCGGGACGGGTGGCGGCGGTGGAAAGCGAAAACAAGACGGGGGGCGTGAATATTGGAAGCAGGTTCCCAGGAGCGTTCAGAGACACCATAATGCTTCCAGTCGACCAAATAATGGAGGCGTAAGCCAATGAAACGGGAATCCAGGATTGCCCGGACCTCATACTCGGGGACACCCTGGAGTAGAACAGGAGGAGGAGGAGGGGGCTGGAGGTGGGGGTAAAGGGGGGGAATAGCCCTTTTTAGAAGGGAGACATGGAACGAGGGGTGAATGCGGAGGTGGGGGGGGAGCGTTACGGTATAAGTTACCTCATTCAACCGCCGGTGAATGGGGAAAGGTCCCATATAGGCATCGTCTAATTTAGGGGATGGACGAAGGGAGGGGTAATTTTTCCTTCTAACCCAGACAAGATCTCCCTTGTGGTAAAGAGGAGCAGGTTTTCTGCGTCTATCCGCCAAGTCCTTATATTTTTGTCGGGCCTTTTGAAGATATTGTAAGGCTTTATTTTGGATTCGTCGTATTTGTTGTACTATGGCCCCTGCTGCTGGAATGGTAGTTATTGGCTTGGCAGGGAGTCCCAATGCAGGGTGATATCCATAAGAAATGTAGAAAGGGGAGTCCCCTAAAGAAGCATTTGGTCCATTGTTATATGTAAACTCAGCGAGGGCGAGATGATCTGTCCAGTTATCCTGCAAATAATTGCAGAAACACCGGAGGTATTGTTCAATGTGCTGATTGGTTCGCTCCACCTGGCCATTCGCTTGAGGATGATATGCGGTAGTCAAGCTAACCTTAATGTTTAAGAGGGTACAAAGGGCTTTCCAAAACTTGGAGGTGAATTGGGGACCTCTGTCTGAAATGATTTCTGTCGGAAGACCATGAAGGCGGACAACCTCTTTCAATAAATAATCTGCGGTAGCCTTGGCTGTTGGAAGTCCGGGGCAAGCAATGAAATGCCCCATTTTTGTAAAGTAGTCAACTACAACCAAGATGGTGGTCTGGTGCTTGGAAAGGGGCAATCCTACAATAAAGTCCATTGCGATTCGTTGCCATGGCCCCTTAGGGGCAGGATTTAATTGTAGCAATCCTACGGGGAGTTGGCGAGGAATCTTGGTCCGCGCACAGACGGAACAACCTTTGACATATTTTTCGACATCCTTACGGACGCTGGGCCACCAGAAGTTCCGTTGAACAAGACGAAGGGTTCGTTGATATCCGGGGTGTCCAGCCAATGGGGAGTCGTGATGAGCCCATAAGACCTGTGGTCGATACTTCGGAGGAATCACGACTAACCCCTTATGGTAATACAGCCCACGGATACGTGTGTGATCTGGAAGTCCAGTGAGCTGTGAACTTTCCTTTTGAAGGTCCTGTAAGGAGGGGAAGGTAGCGGCAAAGGTCTGTGGGGAGATAACCGGTTCGGGGCACGAAGGAGAGGCGTCCTTGGTTTCATCCCACCGGGACAATGCATCCGCCATGGTATTCTCAGCGCCAGGGCGGTATTGGATTTTGAAATGAAAGCGTGAAAAGAAAAGAGCCCAGCGCGCGTGTCGTCCATTTGTAATTCTTGCTGTCTGAAGGTAAATCAAATTTTTATGATCGGTGAGAACCAAAATAGGGTGAGGGCCTCCTTCAAGATAATGTCTCCAGGCCTCGAAGGCTGCTTTGATGGCGAGGAGTTCTTTATCCAGAATCGTGTAATTTCGTTCCGCCGGGGATAATTGGCGTGAATAATAGGCACAAGGTAATCTTTGATTTTGGCCTTCAATCGTTTGCGTGAGGACTGCGCCTAAGGCTCGATCTGAGGCATCTGCTTCAACGATGAAGGGTTTGGTGGTATCTGGATGCTGAAGGAGTGGCGCTGAAAGAAACGCTTGTTTTAGTTGTAAGAAGGCTTGTTGGTGTTGAGTAGACCATTGGTAGCTGGCCCCCTTCTTCAGCAGTTGCGTCAGCAAGACGGTTTTTTGTGCATAATTATCAATGTATTGGCGATAGTAATTAGTACTACCTAGGAAGCGTTGCAACGCTTTAACTGAGGATGGAGCAGGCCAACGATGAATAGCAGAAACTTTACTAGGATCCATTTGTATACCGGTGGCAGAGATATAAAATCCCAAAAAGGGGACTCTGGTTGCATTAAACAAGCATTTCTCTAGTTTGCAATATAGTTGGTGGGTTCGTAACCTGGAAAGGACGATGCGAACATGTCGTATATGTTCGGACAGGGAAGAGGAAAAAATCAGAATATCGTCCAAATACACTACGAGAAAATCATCGAGTAGGTCCCGAAAGATATCATTAATAAAATGTTGGAACGTTGCGGGTGCATTCACCAGTCCGTAGGGCATCACTAAATATTCAAAGTGGCCGAAACGCGTTCGGAATGCCGTTTTCCATTCGTCTCCTTTCTTGATTCGAACTAGGTTATATGCTCCGCGCAGGTCAAGTTTAGTAAAAATTGTGGCCCCTTGAAGTTTCCCTAGAAGTTCTGAAATGAGCGGCAGAGGGTACCGATTTTTAATCGTGATGCTGTTAAGCCCCCGATAGTCAATACAAGGACGAAGGTCACCCTCCTTCTTGGGCACAAAGAAGAGGGGAGCCCCGGCTGGGGATGAAGAATGTCTAATGAAACCTTTATCAAGGTTTTCTTTAATGTACAGGCGAAGGGTCTCCGTTTCCTTCGGGGTCAGATTGTATATACGACCATACGGGGGCTCTGTTCCCGGAATTAATTCAATGGGGCAATCATAGGGGCGATGTGGAGGGAGAACGTCCGCTTCTAGTTTATTAAAGACCCCTTCAAGATCTTTATAGACTGACGGGAGTGATGAGGTCCCGTCATATGGGAGCGTTTCTGTTACTCCTAGGAATCTAGGTATAGGGAGCATACATTCTTGTTGACATCGTGGAGAGTCAAATCGCAACCGTCGAGTGGTCCAATCGATCGTGGGGTTATGTTGGCGCAGCCATGGGAACCCCAACACCACAGGAAATAGAGGGGAAGTAATTAGATCAAAATGCAGATCTTCCTGATGTCTCCCTATCGAACAGGTCAATGGCGGGGTACACTGGAATACCGGACCAGAGGAGATAGGTGATCCGTCAATCGTTTGTACCCATTCTACCTGGTGGCGGGGCTGAGTCGGGATTCCTTGGGTGCGTGCGAGAGTAATGTCCATGAAATTGCAGGAAGCCCCCGAATCTATGAGAGTGTGGAAAATCCTGGAAACAGAAGGATTCATTTGAATCATCATGGGAACGAGTAAATGCCACGAAGAGGAAGTTCGAGCACCCATAGGATCCTTGGGGAATACGAAGCTTACCGGGAGGCCCCCTGTCACACCCGGTTGTTGGCATTTCCCGATCTCGGCGGGCGGCTGGGGTTCACTGGGCATTCTTTGGAGAAATGAGTATTTGCTCCGCAATAAAAGCAAAGACGGAGGAGACGTCGTCTTTCCTTTTCTGCGATACTCAATGGACCCCGGCTGGCTCCAATCTGCATAGGTTCCGTTCCTTCTTCTATTGGAGAAGTGGAGGGTTTCACTATGGGTCCCTGGATGCTCCTGGGAAAAGCTCCCTTACCTAGCTCGCGTTGCCTTTCTTTTCTTCTTTCACCCAACCGGTCATCAATATGGGTTACTGCAGAGACCATTTCTTCGAAGGTAGCAGGGGTAGTGGCTGCTCCTGCTAAATGATCCTTGATCTCATCAGTGAGTCCTTGACGAAACAAGGCGCGCAAGGCCGCATCACTCCATTTTAGATCAAAGGAAAGGCATCTGAACCGTGTGATATAGTCCAAAAGAGAAGTTTTTCCTTGTCTTATGTGTAAGATGGCATGCTCTGCATCTCTCATCCGGTGGGGGTAATCAAATAAACATTTGAACTGTTTAACAAAGCCCTCATAATTTTGGAGAAGAGGATCATTGGCGGCTAGAAGGGGCGTAACCCAATCAAGGGCAGTTCCTCCCAACAACCCAATAATAAAGGCTACTTTAGCTTGATCGCCTTGGTATGTAATGGGTTGGGTCTGAAAGGTTAAGTTACACAAGGCTAAGAACCCCTGGCAAGCTCGGCGGTCCCCATAAAACTTGTCAGGGCGAGGGGCCTTGGGTTCTCTAGGTATGGGGGTTACTGGATCATGGCCCCCAGGAGACGGTAGGGGCAGGGAGGGGGCTGGGGATGACTCCTCCCCCACCCCTCCCACAGCACCCACCATTCCCTGTAGCACCTGGTTCTGGGTCTGCAAGACCTGGTTCTGCTCCCTAAGGTCCTGAACCTCCAAGGTCAGACTCTGAACAGCCCGAAGGAGATCCAGGATTTGTTTGGAGGGGTCCTGGGGCTCCATGAATGGAGGGGGTATGAGGAAAAGGGGATATGTGCCGGTAATTCTGTCAGGGTACCGGGGGGGGAAAGGGGACAGAGAGGGTTTTTGGAACCAAAGGTATTGCTTGTGGCCTTCTCTCCCAGGACACACTGGGCTAGAAGTAATCCCCTCAGGTTGTTGGGTGGGCTTTCCTACATTAATAGAAGGCAACCCATATCATCATAGGGGCGGAGAGAAGGTGCCACTCGCTGACGGAAAAGGGAAATAGGAGCCAGGAAGGGGAAGAGCCGCAGCCTTTCACTTACACACTCCCGGGCACCGCGGTGGTACACAGTGTAGGGATCCACTTGAAGGGGCCACGGGGAAACGGGACCAGGGAGTGGTTCAAGGAGCGAGGAACAAGAGGGGTTGGGACTAGGGAAAGAGGCGGTGGGGGGGGGGGGAACAAGGATGCTTCCTTACTAGGTAGGGGGAGGTTGTGGGGTTGAGCAGGGGAGACGCAGACAACAATACACCCACCAGGGGCCCACAGAGCAAGGGAAGGAAAAGGGTTTCTTGGAACTCAATCTCACAGCTAGTATACAAGAGCTTCGTAGGAAAAGGGGGGGGGGAACAAGGGAGGAAATATAGTCAGGCAAGGAACACAACACCAAGGCAGTCAATATCACTCTAAGCACAATCACTTAGCTTTCAGAAGGCAAAGGCAAGGGCCAGTCTCTCTCACGATTACCGGCGGGGGGATACTGTCCCGCCGGCTCCTTTATACTGTTCCTCAGCCCTACAGGTGACAGCCCTTGTCCTCTGATTAAGGCCCCGCCCCTTGCCGGGCGCGCTCTGCCGCAAGGCGCGCACTGCGTCGGGGCGGGGCAGGGATTTCCCCTCCAGAGGCTCCAGGTTGGAAAAGGGGCGGGGTTTGGGACGCCGCTGGGGAAGCGTCCCTCTGACGCGGGGGCGCGCCCTGTCTTTGGAGGGGGGTGGTGGTTACCAGTCTCTTCTGGGTCTCCCCTGGCTTCCCCCGCCGCCGAGGCACGCCCCGGGACGGCGGCGTGACACTGGGCAACAGTTTGGTGGCCATTCGCAGGGAGATTCTGACTAGGACCAGGGATATTGCTTATCAAAATGACCTAAGTGTTTTGCAACAGTGGAAGGGTAGCCCCATGGTTGGGCCAAGTCAAGATCAACTGTTCTTTTGAATCTTTTCTGGATGTAATCTTAGATAGGAGGCTTCGACGTTCCTATTTACTCTTTCGATTCCAGCTAATTCAGACTGCTGTTCTTGAGGGCAGGTATAAGAAGACCCAATATAATATGAGACTTTGTTCCTGCAGTCTAGTGGAAATTGAAACTGTGGAACATTTTGTATTACGGTGCCCTTATTATGGTAAATTGCATGCAACCTGGGTCTTTCCGCTGTTAGAGACTATTTACCAACCGGATATAGCCCAGTGTTATAAATATCTTCTTATTCTAACAGACAAGACAAATTTGGAAGCATTAGCAACCTTTATTTGGCTAGCATCTAAACGAAGGGTTGAAATTAAATCTAAATTAAGAGCCCTCAAATAGGCTGGTACCAATTAATTACTTGCTAGCATAAGATGTTGGTTGTTGTGCCAAACGAACAATTCGTGGAATTTTTGCCAAATATATATGGAAGCTGGGTTTCTTGTTTTTGGAAAATTGGCCTGTTATAATAATTATTTTGAAATCCACATTTATTTGTTAATTTGATATTGTGAAATTATGGAATCTTGTTTTTAAATTTATTGTAATTTTTGTATTACCTTTTGCTTGTTTTCTGCAAATTGGTGTGTTATAGTAATTATCTTGAAATTCAAATTTATTTGTTAAATTGATATTGTGGAATTATGAAATTGTGGAACTATGGAATTTTGTTAAAATTTATTGTAAATTTTGTATTATTTTTTATCTTATGTCTTATGCTGTACTAGGCTATGGCGAAAGCCAATGCTAAACTAAACTAAACTAAACTAAACAGTCAATCGAACTATTCGAGTTCGGTCAAATTCCGAACTTCCAAACCAAGTTTGTACATTCAAAACTGGGTTTTTTGGCTTTCCGAACTGGTTCGGATTCGACCGAACAGTTTGGTCGATTTTGAGTTTGGTTTGAAAGTTTGGTTCAGTCGACTGAACTATTCTAGTTTGGTCTGAACTTCCAAACCGCGTTCACACACCCCTAGTGCTGGCACCTTGACCTTCTGAAGGGAGGCTTTGAGAATCCTCAATAATAGAAGACTAATTAAGCCCACAAAATTGCACAAACCTAGAAAGATGTGGATGCAAGTTACAGGTCGATACCTGAAGCACCTCTAGGACCTCTGTTCACAATAATTCTGTAGATTAAGAAACATTGTGTTATGAGCCATTGTGTCTGATAGGAAGCTTCAGTTTTACACTGACATCTTCACACACTCAAAAAACAATCAAACCCCAAAGGATAACAGTGGCTAGCAACAGAAGAGACCTACTAGATTATTAATTATTTATTATTATTATTATTATTATAAGCATTTATATAGCGCAAGCGATGTACCTGGCGCTTACAAAGAACAAGATAGACATGGTCCCTGCTCGAGGGCTTACAATCTAAAGACAGGGGGAGGGGACACAGGGAAGGGGAGAACAGAGGGAGGGACAAGGGATGCGACATTCATGAGGATGCGAGAGCTCAGGTACACGTTCTTAAATTGGGAGTTTGCAGATAACAGGTGGGGGATAATCCTTGGTGGGGATGCTTAGCAGGAGCTTGGAAGTGCAGAGCGGAAGAGGTGGGTTTTGAGGAGGACACAGGGAGGAAAAGTGCAGAAACTCGGCCAGTATATTCTACAAAGTTCCTGGCTAGAGGTAGGCATCCATTTTTCTCCTACAGCAGAGGACAGGGGCTGGGTGTGGCAGAAGCTGCCAGGAGCAACTTGAGGAGGGACTTGAAGGTGTGGAGGGTGGGGGCAAGGCGGAGGAGGGCAGGGAGGGAGTTCCAGGTGTGTGTGGCAACGAGGGAGAAGGGACGAAGGCGGTTGGCAGAGCAGGGGAAGCGTGGGAGGGTGAGGGTGGAGATGGAGGAGGAGCGGAGTGTTCGAGTAGGGGTTCGGAGGGGTTCGAGACCTGGTGAACTCCATTTCCTTCCCACACACCCTGCCCTGCAGGGCTGCTCCAGCATTACCTTGAGGAAATAGAGCACAGTCCCCTTCAGCACGGTGTGGAAAGTCTTCCAGCCTCGCTTCCCCCAGGGCGCTGCAAAGGAATAGGCCAGGGAGAGTCAGGATCCTGCAAAGAATGGGGCCCTACCTTTCCCCAGCACCTCCTGCCTGTACACAACCCGAGAAAACTGAGGCACAGGGAGGAAAAGAGCAGAAACCCTGCCAGTATATTCTACAGAGTTCCTGGCTAGAGGCGGGCATCCATTTTTCTCCTACAGCAGAGGACAGGTGCTGGGTGTGGCAGAAGCTGCCCTGCCCTTTCCAGGTGACTTTCACTAACACTCTGGCTTCCAGGTTGACTAGGCCTGATTTCGCAACCGGCCATATGGCAGGATTTCGCAATCCCAGGGGAAGGGGCCTACAGCCAGCATGGCTGGAGGGGTCATTCTCTGATTGGACTAGGTACAGCCAGGTAACCTCCCAAGGACCAATCACGATTGAGGGGTAAGGGGCTTTTAAAAAGAAAAGCCACACCTCTCAGAGTCTCTTCCATCTTGTCTTCTGTTTGCTCTGGGATACGGAGCTGGTTTTGCTATGGAGCTAAGGGAACGGCTCCTGGCCTGTTTCTTTCCCTGTGGGGACCCATATCCAGAATAGCCCCTTCTCCCAGACGTACTGCTCTCTCTGTCCTGGGGTGAACTCCTCCAAGTGATCCTTAGCCATGCCTCTAAGTTCTTGCAGGCTCACCTGCCTTGGTGAGTTCTATTTTAAATTCCTCTGGGGTAGCAACAATGGCCAGCTCTGTGGCTAGCTCAGGGTCATTCTGTCCTCCAGGAATCCTTGTAGCCTCTCCCTGCCTGTCTGTGGGCAGATCCCCCCTCAGACCCCCTTCTGAGCTAGTCTGGGTTTCGTCCTCCCCCTGAATGCAACCTCCCAGGGAATCTTCTACTCTTCCCAGTTCCTTAGCTTGCTGGCGAGTGATAACTTTGGAGATGAAGAGAGGTTCTCCCCTCCCCCCGGGCAATTCAGAAGCCTCGCTTGAGGGATAAGAGCTTCCTCCCTCTCCTCCAGGCATTTCTAATTCTTCTACTGGGGAATAAGAGCCCCCACCCCCCACCCCCTTCTGGTTGATTGAGTGTAACCCTCAACTATGGCCACTTTTAGGTGTGTGCGCGTGCACACGGTGTAAAATCACGCCACATGTAAAAATCCCTCAGGCAGGGTTTAGACACGCGTTCTTTTAAAACCACAAATTAAATACCTTGATATGTCAGGACATTGTCTCCTGTTAGAGTACATTTACCTGCTCTTACTCCTGACATTAAACAGGATACTGTACTTGATTGGATATCAGATATATAACTGATCGTTTAGTTGTACTGTATTTAGCCATAGGCTAACACTGAAAAATAAGTCAAATTAATGAAAAGCTAATAGCTAAATATGCTTTCAATTCAAAATTAGCTGCTACATCAAACATTTTACATTCTTCTGAAAAAGCATCACTGACTAAATCACGTGCTAGTCATGATTTGTTTTTAGAAAAAGGAAGGATTTATCACTGACAAGGGGCATGTTAAGCTATAACGGAAGCAGAGTGCAGTCTTTGATCATGTCCCTGCATCTCCTCAACTGAAAAGAAATCTGTCAGGCACTTCTCATCAAACAGAGAGAAATAGACGTTTTTCCTTGTTGTAACATAGAAATCATTTCTTTCCTTTAAGAAAGTCCTGCCAAATGTCTTTCAGTTGATGGTAATAATGAAGTGAGTGTTGGCACACTCTGGGGTGCTGTGCAAGCAATTAGAGTTCATGTAAGATCATATTCCTGAAGCTCACAAAGGAATCGGAATAGAAAATGAAGGAACTACAAGAATGAGGAAAATTCAAGGCTGTAAAATAAAGATCTGTGGAGAAAATTCATAAATATGAAATAAAAACAGAACATTCTGATTCCACTAAGAGCCAAACTGATCCTTAAAATTCAATTATGAAAGGAAAGAAAGGGCAGAAGATCAAAGGCTAGTGGCAAACCGCTTCTTGACATTCATTCCGTTTTGCTGGGAAAATGCCTCAATATTCAGTTTTAGATTGATTTGGAGTACTGCTTGCTTCCTGTTTTGTATCTTACCATCATTTATATTCCTCTGTTTATTTCAGGCTTTGAAAGTATAGGAAATGGATTCACTTTAAAGTCTGTTGCAGCCGGATATATGTGGCTGCAATAATTGAATCAGTTTGTCCCTGCAAACCATTACCGTGTTAACCTCCTCCCCTGCATTTCTTGCCAGTTTAATTGTGGTTACAATAAAAATATTAGTATCAAGTGCACAAAAATGTTTTCACAGCAGGGCTGTCTATGGCTGCCAGCCAGGCTGCCCCTTTCTTTCAAACAAGTAAGAATGCTGATGACTGTTTTCTTTCTTAGGGGGAAAAGGAAGAAAGAAAGTAAACTGTTTCAGTCTATTTCCACCAATACTTATATAAGAATGTTTTCCTTCCAAAACTTTTTGTAGGAAAAGAGTATCTGATTAATACATTTCTATCTATGCCTGAGCCATATATCACTGAATATTATGTGGTCATATATTTCCCAGATACCCACAATTCTAGATGGGATTTTCAGAAGGAGAAATTTTAAACTAGTTTAGAATTCTTTCATTCAAAAATGTATACTAGCAATGACAACAGCCTCATGTTGGAGAGTGTCTCGGTCTTCAGATCTTATAATAATGGGCATGGGTGCCAAAAGGAACATTCATAATCACATCCTCTTGCTTGCCATTTTAAATAACTAGAGTTACACAATATAGTCCTTAAAATGTTGACTTCAATAGAACTCACATCTGTTAATGTCTAGCATCAGTACTAAATGGCTTGAAAATCATACTGCCCATCTGTTTAATTATATGAAGTGGGAGAAATCTTGATCAAAACATTTAAACTTCATTTTTTTACTTATGAATCTCCAAATTGTTAAATTGGTGTGTGAGTGTTTGGGTCCACTAAAGACAGTGGGAGTTTTAATTTTACTTTCAGCCAGCCTAGTCAGGATTCACCTAATGGGACTGAGAATAGCAGAATTGAAGAGATGCAAATTGGTCAGATGAGACAGACACATCTAGGCTGAGACTCCCTAGCTACAGAACTGTTTTCAGGAGAAAAAATATATATATATAACAAAGGGCAAGTTTTGCCCATTGAGTTACATGAGTCTAACTCTAGAGTAATATCATTAAAATCAAGGTGTTTGACCCAGGAAATTATCTGCTTGTGTTTTAATCTATACTATACTCCTTCACTGAGTGTTGCTAGTTAGGACAACAGAGAGTAAAATGGCTTGATCATCCTTACTGACCAGTTACACTCTATTGACTCCAGTGGAAATAATCCTGACTTGCACCAGTGCAATACACCAATGAAAATTAAGAGAGAAGTAACCCACAAGTCTTAGACATGTTATGTATGTAGTAACTTTAGACTAATAACTCTGGTTCAGTAACTTTGACCTAATGATTTTGTGATCCGTATCACAAAAACCATGATCATGAGTCACATAATTGAAATCTCATTGGCAATCTCAACCTCAAAGAGGTCAAAGATTAAATGGATATGGAGACTGAGCCAGCCTCTCAAAACCAGTTAGGTCACAACGGGTGTTTACAGGCAAGGTGCTACTCTGCATGGCCACCCATGAGTCCCGCAGCTGATCGCGTGGAGCAGCCAGATGCATGCTCCCATGAGCCATGGAGCACCCACTCTCCACCACTCACATCCACATGCCAGGAAATATGGAGTGCACTGTACTGGGCAAGCCAAATAGATCCATGGCAACGAGTGGCCACATGCCCCCTGCCTGTCTGAATGGCTGTGGCCAGCCACACCAGCAGACAAGTTCACCACGACCACAGAGCAGTGGTTTACAACCGCTTTTCATTTGTGGAACCTAAAAAATGCCAAATGGAGGCACGGATCCCTTTGGAAATCTATTGTGTGTGTCTAGCCAGGGCTTGTCACTCAGCTCACATGTGCTGTGGACAGGGAAACTGAGCTTTACAAGTCACAAGCACTTGCTGGGAGCACTGGGGAGCCCGGGTTCCCCAGTGCTCACACCCGGGACATGTGACTTGCAAAGGCCAGCCCAGCATACTTCCCTCTCCACAGTGCCTATCAGTGGCTAGGCTTTCCTGGGGAGGCTTTCCCGGGGGCAGCTGTTACCAACTTACCAGGGTGAGACATAGCATTATTTGCAAGCCCCTTGCATGGAAGAGGGATTCACTGGGCTGCTAAGGTGGGAAGAGTAATGGTTGCCCATGTGATGTGTTTCTGCGGCAGGTGTGGTGGGGGGAAAGCATGGTGGCTGCTTCCGTGGCTGCAGCAGCCATGCTGGGAGCTGCCCACTTGTTTCACTCCCCATGCACTCCACATGTGTGGGTAATCCGTGGCAGAGCTATGTGGCATCTCCCCTTCCCCCACCCCAGTTGACTTGCTCATCTGAAAACACCCATTGAGAGGTCAGTGTGCTAACTAGGGACTAATATGTGTTGCAAAGTTAAGCACATGCATAAGTGCTTTACAGGAGCAAGGCTTCATTGCTGATTTAGTGCTTTCTTTAATAGTGTAAGAATAAAATTATAGGAAAATTATAGTTAAAATTATAGGAAAAAATATTAGAGATTAAATATTAATCCCTTTGAAGTTTTACTTTGTATGTACCCAAAACAAATATTGAAATGAGTTTATTTAATCAAACTTTTCACAGGTCTTTCCCTATTAAACAATCTCCTGAGGGTGGGGGGAGGGGGGGCAGAAAACAATGTAGCAGAGTCTGCCTCTGAAGTCTGCATCTTACACAATTGCTTCCTGTGACCTTTTATCCTGGCTACACTTCAGAATAGAATTCATGTGGGTGCGCGCACGCGCGCACGCACACACACACTTTCCCAGTCTGAATTATTTGGCTGTTCCGAAACAGATGAAAGCCTTGGCAATACTCACAGAAGCTTTACCATCAAGTCTAGAAGCTTTACCATCACTTTATTTTCCCTTTGTGGAGAGAGGTAACAGAATGAGTAAAATGTAGCTGATCTTGTTAATACACCACAACAATGCCTACATCAACATCTAATACATATTAAATAGGCATTTGACTCCTGGAAGGTTATTGTTCTTTCTTTTTTATTGCAAATATCTAGCTGACCTGAACACTGGAGAGGGTCAGAAAAGCTCCCTTTTCTGTCAGATACAGCTCTAAAAGGGCCTACTTAAAAACAGAGGCACCCCTGCCAAGAACACACACACAGTGCTCTACTTTTCATGATGGTGTTACTGGGGGTAGGGGGGAAAGGTTCCACACACGCGCACACACAACGTAAAGGCCCTGGGGTGTCGAGGTCAGCACGGGAGCGATCGGAGTTAGGATGCCCGTCAGGATAGTGAGTGGCTCTACCTCTAATTAAAGAGAATGAGCCCTTATCATCATCAGGCGCTGCTGACCAAGAACCCAAGGCTGCCCCACACTCATTAGCCACACACAGTATCACACGAAGGGACCAGGGGGTGAGGGGTTCCACCCCGGGGAGTGCGGGGACCCCGGAGGGGGGAAGGGCGAACGGACACGGGTCACTCACCACCAAGGCCAAGGGCACCACACACAGGTCCGGGAGGGCTTTCACTCTACTGTACACGCTGCTCACACTCAGGAAACTTGACAAGGAACACAGAGGTTGGGACACACTCGCTTGGGCAATAGTTAGGGTAATCACGTTCACGAAGGCTTTCACGCTCACTCGCAGTCACACGTAGACAAGGGCCGGTTTCCACAATCACCAGCGCCGCTTCCCAGGCGGCGCTGGCTTTTATTCTCTAACCCCCGCCCCCGTGCGTGCCCGCAGCCGCTCTGAGCGGCGCCGCGGGGGCGGGGGAATCCCCACAGCATGACTGATTGCAGGGGGCGTGGCAATGTGTTGCAGCTGGGCCCCTAACGGTGGCGCTGCTGGGGAGGGTGTTCCCTGCGGGGCTGGAGCAGGCCCCGCCTGGCTGGTCATCGGTGGGGGCGTGGCCACAGATCCAGGCCCTCCCTCCAGTAGTCGTGGGGGCGTCGGAGGAACGTCCTCTTGCCGGCTTTCTGCCGGCGGCGTCTGTTCCAGGCGCGGCTCTCCCCGAGCCGCCTGCGCCGGTGCCGAGGGGGTCCCTGTTTCTGGTGTGCTGCTGGGTTGGGGTAAGCTCTGCGGGGGTGTCTTGGGGGTCCCGGCGCGAACCCGGGTGCCCCTGACAGATGGAAAGTTTGGGAACTGAATCTTCCCCCTTTAGGCAATGGGCATCTTTAGACATAACGAAGATCAGGTGTCAAACCCCCTAAGCATGTGTTTGGTCATTGTGTGTAAACACTATAACAATCCCAACACCAATTTGGCCACCCGTTGAGCACACAATGTGAATACCATTGCATCACAAGGACAATTTGCATGTTCTGGCTGAACACATGGCCAAAGCGGAGTTTAATGCTATCGCGTGGTATGCTAGCAGGTACAACATGGGGAACTAGGTGGCAGTGCTTGCGTGCTGAGATCGGGTGGCGAGCAAAACACTGATTTGCCCCACAATGTGGTGTGTGCCTAAGCAGAGCCACATGGTGAACACCGGGTCAAATCAGTGTTCCTATCAAGGTCAAAACACACATTCAGACACCCATTGACGTTATGTCTAAAGACACTCATTGTCATACAGGCACCTTTTTATCAGTGTTAAAACAACACCTACAGCAAGTCCCCAGTATAACCAGGTTCAAAAAGGATTAGACAAATCCCTTCAGGATGGAATCACCAATGGCTATTAGCCTGAATAGTTCATTGATACAACTTCTTTATTTAGATTTATAACCCACCATGTCCCAGTACTCAATGCAGAACTCTACAGTCCCTATCTAGTCCACATTCACCACAATTCTGTACGGTAGGCCATTATTATTTCCATTTCACAGATGGGGAATTCAGACTGAGAGAGGCCGTTTTTACATGGATGCACCCCCTGCTTGATGTTTGGGCGGCTGTGAGGTTGGGGGGGGGGATGGGTGTCTGCTTCATCTATGTGAACACCAAGCGGGATGGGTGGGGGTGCATGCGCACTCTCACGCAACACCCACCTCCATCCATCGCACATCCAACTCCACCCACAGAGCCCACAGGTTGGTGTGTGTCCGTGTAAAGGGACACACACACACCTCCACCCTCTATGGCAAAACACCCATCCCACCCACCCACCCCCGTCCATGTAAAACTGCCCATAGAGACTTGACCAAGGCCATCCAATGAATTTATGGCTAAAACAGGATTTGAATCCTTGTCTTCTAGTTCCAGGTCTAATAGTTTATCCACTAGATAAGGGGAACCCCAGGTTCCCCAACACATGTCACTTGCAAAGACCAGCCTGGCATGCTTCCTCCTCCCCTGTGGTCCATGGTAGTGGGAGTGCATGGCAGCTGCCTCTATGACCATGGCTTGATTTGCTCCCCACACACACTAACCTGTGTGAATGCTCTGTGGCAGTGCCACTCAGTGGCCATGGGCACACACACGCCATCACCAGGCTCATTTAAAATCACCCTATAGCAGCTCTTATTTTCATATGAATTTAGGTTTCATATGCATTTATGCATTTAGGTTTCATATGCATTTATGCATTTAGGTTTCATATGCATTTAGGTTCATATGCAGGTTCGAGGTGTCCAGACAGGGGTGTTTCTACTGCTCTTTAAAAACATGAACTAAGTGTAAAGCAATACATTGGTATTAGCCTGAGTCTGCTCCTAACAGCTTGAACCAATAGTTTGGAAGGAGTAAACAATCTCATTTATTTCAACAGTTTTAACATTGTAAGCCATCCTAGGTCAGGGTAGCAAATGATTTTATAAATAAATAAATAAATAATTTCCATGACCCGCCGCTATGGAAGGCTCTGCTACAGATCTTTGCAAATAACACTGAGAGTAGTAGAAGGAAAAGGCCTGACCCTGCCATCCAAGCAGATATACCCCACCTTCTGGTTTATGCTTATAAAACATAATAGGAAATGATGGTACCCCTTGAAGGAGCCACCTATGAGTAACAGGCCTGTTACCATTTCTGGTAGAGATGGGAATGACCTGCTACTGACCATCAATATTCTCTTTGGGATTGGGGGTCCATAACATGGGTGTAGGGCTATGCTGTGTAGATGGATGGACCTCAGTAGGTATTGACACTAGTTGTTTACTCTTTTCACTACACTCAATTTGGACATTGAAATAGTCTGCTCAGTTGACAGTTTCTCCTTCAAGCACCAATCTCACATCAGGTCCACACACAGTTCCATGGTTTCAGATCTTACCACTTTCAACATGTGGTAAGGGTTCAGACTCCAAACACCAAAACAGAGAACTAGGAAGAAAGTAAACTTCTTACCTGCAAGTTCCTTTCATTATTAAGTGCCTCTTCTGGTTACTGGAGGATCAAGAACTTTGTGACCTCAACTCTGTTTGGCAAGATTAATAGATGGATCGGGGCATCTATCAATTTCAATTTGAGATTGCCACACATTAGTGCAGTTCTGTTCTATGTGGATTGCATTCACTGTTGAAGACTCTTTAAATTAAGAGAAACAAAACTTTCCTCCTTTTAAAAATGTATTTCTTATTTAATAATAGGTTTTTAAGATCCTGTTCAATAGAAAAACTAAGCAAAACAGAATGATGGGCCTATGAATTTGTTCCTTCAATTTAGTGCTTTTAATATAGTGAACAAACAAACCTCAAGAACAAACAACTAGGTCAGGCTAAATTTGTGTCAGACAAGCATGCAGATTTTCCTGCAGGTGAGATAATTGTTAGAGAAAATGCTTTGCTAGATTAAAGGAAAAAGAAACCCGTGAAAGAATCATATTTCAAAATCTTTATATATGACATGGAAAATACACAAGTAAATGAAAGAATGGGTTTGCTTTGGCAGATTAATTCTTGACACATGGGGCAGTAGATCTTAACAGGTACCTACCTCTATTTACATTAGTTTCTTTTCTTCTTATGGATGTACCTCATGTGATGGTAGCATAATGCTAAGGAGTGCATGCATATGGTTGGCCTGCAGCAGAGCAGGTCTGGGCTCTGAACTCTGGAGCTTTCAGTTTGTTTGCCCATTAAATAGCATAGTTCAAGTGCTGGCACTGCTGGCAGGAAGTGCTGGCAAACAAGGCGGAATGGAAATTTTGTTGCTAAGAGAAACTCTGTACCGCATACGACACTTGATCTCTCACTTTATATTTCAATCTTTAAAAATATTGTGTCGAACAATACTACTTTGGTTGTACAAGCGGAGCGATCTTTATAAACATCAATATAATACTTAGGCCCTGGCATAGTGAGGATGCATATAACGTTGTGTGTGTACGTGCTGTAATGGAATTGCCCCTCATCAGTACTCAGTTCTTGCAGGAACAGGCACCCAAACTATAGTCTACAGAGATAGTTCTCATCACCTAGTGCTTTCGTTCTACAATTAACATTCCCAGAAGTCTTCTACAAAGACCTTCGTCTGAGCTGTCAGCCTCCCCACCCAGGTTGTCAGTTCGTTTCCTGGGTTTGGGCTTCTGTGAAAGGAAAGCCTCCTGGAGCTGTCTTGATCAGCTAGCCCCAGGCTGAGCCCTTGTAATCCAGGGCTCCTGGGCAAGCTCCCAGACTCTTCCTCTCTTCGCTTGGGGAAGTCCTGAGGAACAGTGTCATTATTTTTAGTTTACTCCAGGTCACATGTGTTCAGGACTGCCCACCCCTCCTGAATCCCTGTGGGTTCTCCACAGGCCTGATTTCAGATCACGTGGGCCTGTTTTTCAGCACAGTGAGGCCACCTCTGGCTGGTCAGCTGGCCTTTCCAAGCTCGGAATGCCTGCTGTTTTATATTCAGGTTCTGGTCTCCTGACTCTTAAGCTGCTTTTAAACGAGGGCGCGCTGAAGCGCCTCCCAAACGCCGCATTAAAGCAAAGCCGCCGGAAGTGACGTTCTCCCCGTTGCCGGCGGCGGCGGTGGCTGGAGACACGGGGCTTTGCAGCAGCGCGTTCTTAAGACTTCAATTATCTGGCTTAAGAACGCGCCGCTCCAAAGCCCCGTGTCTCCAGCCGCCGCCGGCAACGGGGAGAACGTCACTTCCGGCGGCTTCGCTTTATCGCGGCGTTGAGGAGGCGCTTCAGCACTCCTCGTTTAAAAGCAGCCTTAGTTGTCAGCATGTGGGCTTATTACTTCTCCTTACTGGGTCTCAGATGGTCAGTATGAGAGTCCTGGCTAGCTATGACCCTGATTCTGCAAAGATTTACCCATAGCACCCTACCATAGTACATGCTGTGAAGTTCACCTTTCATTATGAGAGTCTATTTATCATGAAGAGCTTGTGATATACTGCACAGTTACTTCCATATCTTTAATAGATATTTATTTTATTTTTATTTTCAGGCATTTTTAACCCACCCATCCTGCCACAGGAAGCTCTGGGCAGCGCACAAAATAAAAGATTAACATTAAAACATCTTTAAAATAGATAACAATGGGGAGGTATACAAAATCCCCAACCACCCACCACCCTAACCCATTCCCCCCACCCTACCCATCCTCCCTGCCGAAAGCCAGGTGAAACAGCCACGTCTTGCAACAGCATCGAAACGAGGGGAGATCTGGGGCCAAGCGAGTCTCCGCCGGCAGGGAGTTCCACAGCTGTGGGGTGACCACCGAGAAGGCCCTCTCCATCGTGGCCCCCTGGCAGACTTGGGGGATCTCCAGGAGAGCACCCCCCGCTGACCGCAGGGGCCGATCCAGAACTCGGGGGGTAAGGTGGTCATGCAAATAGGTTGGACCGAGGCTGTTTAGGGCTTTATAGGTAAGCACCTTGAATCGGGCCCGGAAGACTACAGGCAGCCAGTGCAGAGACCAAAGAACCGGTGTAATAAGTTCCCGGCAGCCCAATCCCACCAGGAGATGGGCTTCTGCGTTCTGCACCATACCATCACCAAAGGTAGCCCCACTTAGCGCGCGTTACAGTAGTCAAGCATAGAGGTGATGAAGGCGTGGATGACGGTGGCCAGGTCAGAGTCCGAAACATACGGCCGAAGCCGATGCACCAGATGTAATTGCAAAAGGCACTCCTTGCCACAGCCTCCACCTGAGCATCCAAGCAGAGTTGCGAGTCAAGGAGCACCCCCAGACTCCATACCTGGGGAACCAGCGGAGGGCAGACCCCATCAATGATGGGGCTGTTAGCCCCGCTGCCTTACCCGCCCACATCACCTCCATCTTGTTGGGATTATTCTTCAGTCGGTTTGCCCTCATCCAGTCCCCCACAGTTTCAAGGCACCCGTTAAGCACCAAGACTGCTCGGCCTGGGTCTGATGAAAAAGAGAGGTAGAGCTGGGTGTCATCAGCTTATTGATGACACCGCACGCCAAACCTCCTGGCCACCTCGCCTCCTGGTCACCTCCTGTTCAGCATATACATGGTGAAACAGAACAGAACCCTGCAGGACTCCACACAAGAGGTCTCAGTGTGATAAAAATAATCACTGAGTACCACTCGCTGAGTTCTTCTGGCCAGGAAGGAGCGGAACTAGTCAAGAACCATACCACCCACCCCTGCATCATCCTGCAGGCACATCACCAACATCTCATGATCAACGGTATCAAATGCCACCGACAGATCTAATAGAATCAGCAGGGCCAAACAGCCCTGGTCTAATTCTCAGCGGAGATCGTCAACCAATGCCACAAACGCAGTCTCAGTACCATATCCCAGGTGAAATCCCGACTGCGAGGGATCAAAAAACCCGACATGATCCAGATGCTCCCGCAACTGCCGGGCCACCACCCGCTCAATAACCTTCCTTAGAAAGGGAAGGTTAGGGACTGGCCGATAACTGGCAAGGCAGTCAATGTCAAGTGATGGTTTCTTGAGCAGGGGTCGCATCACTGCCTCTTTAAGGCAGCCCAGCACCCTGCCCTCCCTAAGGGAGGCATTGATCACCCCTGCCAGCAACGGCCCCATCGTCTCCCGGCAGGCCTTAACCAGCCAGGACGGGCAAGGGTCCAGTTCACAACAGGTGACCCTGACAGCCCCACGAACATCCTCCGCATTGGCAGGGGTCATCAGCTGAAACTGATCCCACAAACAAGGACAAGGCGGGGCCTCCAATTGCCCTACTGCAGAAAATGCAGCATCAAAACCATGGTGAATACAAGCGATTTTGTCCACAAAATAATCCACAAACAAGTCACAGCGGGCACTAGATGACTCCACTCCAAGGTGGAGGAAGGCCGGACTGACCAGTTCCCGCACCACCCGGAACAGCTCCGCTGGACGGGATTTAGTGGACAATACAAGAGCAGCAAAGAACTCTTTCTTTGCTTTTCGCATAGCAATGGCATAGGCTCGCAAACTCGCTCTATGCCGCAACTGTCGGCTTCAGCATGTGAACGACACCACTATCACTCCAACCACCTTCCCTCCTGCTTCAGCACCTGCAGCCCCTCCAAAAACCAGGGAGGCCTGCAGTGCTGCAACCTGGGAAGCGGACGCCTTGGAGTTATCCAATCAATGGACTCAGTCAGCAAGACGTTCCACAGCTCGATGAGGCCATTGATGGGACAGCCGTCCAGATCAGAAGGCATATCCACCAAAGCCTCCCAGAACTGCTCTGGTTCCATCTGTCTATGGGGGAGGACCATTCAAATAGGTTCCATGCCCCTCCGAGGGAAAACGTGCGCCAGGAGAGGGGCCTGCAGGAGGTAACGGTCCATCCATGACAAGGGCACAGCTGATATCTCCCCCACCAATGGACCCCCTGCCTCACGGCCAGAGCAAAACACAAGGTCTAAGGTATGTTCCCCCTGATGTGTCGGGCCGCTGACCCTCTGGGACAGGCCCATGGTTGCCATGGCGGCCATGAACTCATGCTCTGCACCCCCAAGATCGGCACCGATATGGATGTTGAAGTCCCCCAAGACTATTGTCTTCGGGGATCGCAACACCACTCCTGACACCGGATCTGCTAGAGCATGCAGGTAGGTAACCGTACAGGTGGGTGCACGGTATACAAACAGCACTCCCAAACTGTCCCCTGCCACACCAAACACCAGATGGAGACCCTCAACTCCCATTATGGATTGCACCGGATACCTCTGAACAGCCCAACCCTCCCTAAAAATCATGGCTACACTTGCCCCCCTGTCCCTCTGACCGTGGTTGATGCTGCTTGGAATACCCAGCTGGAACAAGGTCAGCCAAAATAGGCCCCGACTCCATGTCCAGCCAGGGTTCCATGATGCACATGAGGTCGGCCTCATGGTGCAGGATCAATTCCTGGACCATTGTTGCTTTATTTGCTACCGACCTCGCATTCACCAGCATCAACACATGGTCAGTGGCCCTCTGATTCAGAACCACCTGCCCCATTGCTAGAAGGGTGGTGCGGAGAACAGATATTAAACACCTGTCCCACCGCCCAGCTCGAACATACCCTCCCATATGGACCATACCTCCCAAATTATTTGAATTTAAGAAGTTTGGGTTGACTTGAATGAAATCCTGAATGTGCCACAAGCATAACCAGGTTAAAGGATCTGGGTCTGGGCCCCATGCTAAGCCACCATGGGGTAAAAACAGACACAATGTGGGCCTGCTATGGCCTGCCTGGCCCGGAGACTAACCGTCACATGAGTTTCTGGGCTGCTAAATCTGCCCCGCTGCTGCCCCAGGCCCAGCCCAGGTAGGCAGCTGGCCTGGATGTGGTCCCCTGGAAGGTCCTGGACCCACAGTCCGGGCCAAGTGCTGCCCAGGCAAGCCAACATGGCGGGCTCATGCATCTGTTCCTGTGCCAGGGATCAGGGACCGCCATAGCGGAGAGGGACGGGACGCTGGGGGTGCGGCAGGGGCAGGGTTACCCACCTATGGGTTTGTTCTCTTCCCCTTCTGGGGGTGGGGCATGGGAGGGCTTGTCAACTGGCCAGGTCAGGGGCACATCCATTCAGTGCCTCAACATGACCTGGCAGGGGCAGCCCCCTCTCCCCGAGATGTGTAGCTGACATGCTGGCTGCGCATCTGTTTTCACCCACAGAGTATGTAGGGGAGGGAAGCCTCCCAGCATCAGGGATGAGGTGGGGAAGGGCAGGAGATGCAGAACTAGGAAGTAGGCAGCCCTGATGTTGCTGCATGGCACCCCACTCTATCTCAGCTGTGTCTGAACACTAGCAACCATAAAGTGTAAACTCTGGAGCTCCATGATGGTGGTGCCCACAGTCAGGGATCTGCAGGGGCTAGGAAGATGTACACACCCATTGGCTGATGCTGAGCAGGGTGGCCCACCAATGGCTGGTTAATGTGGCCCTGGCATACGTTATGTGGTCTTGTGCTGCAGTATACAAGCAATGTTTTCCTTTCCCCCTTGTGTTTATTGGTAATTGAGTACTGTAAAAAAGATGTCACCCAAGTGAAAAATTCTTCAAAGAAAAACAAACGGCAGATAAAATATCTAGAACTTAACCCAGCAGTCACACTCAGATCTTGATTCAGAAAAGAAATTAAGCACATGTTTAACTCTGAGCACAGATTTAAGGGCTTTACTGCACAGAAACTTCAATAACAATTTTGCCTTTCAGAAGCACTACCTCTGGCAGGGATGGATCCAGACAAGTGCAGACTGTATGACCACCTAGGGTCCTGTGGGTTGTGGGGGCTGAAATAAAGATAACAGGACTGCTAGAAAATCCCTTAGCCCACCAGTAATGGCGGCCAGTGGGCCTCATTATTAATTATTATTATTATTATTATTAGCATTTGTATAGCACCAGCAGTGTACCTGGTGCTTTACAGAACAATAAGATAGACGCGGTCCCTGCCTACGGCTAACAATCTAATAGACACAGGGGGAGACAAGGAGAGGGGACATAGGGAGAGACAAGGGATAAATAACATTCAAGTGGATGTGAAGTCTCAGGTGCACGTGCTTGGCTTGGTTGCAGTTAGGCAGGAGTCTGCGGGGAGGGCAGACAGTAAATATTGAAAGGAAAGTTCTAACAGGCGTCGGGAAAGGCGGCGAGGAAGAGGTGGGTTTTGAGGAGCGATTTGAAGGTGCGGAGGGAGAGGGCAAGGCGGATGTGAGCAGGGAGGGAGTTCCAGGCATGGAGGGCAGCAAGGAAGAAGGGATGAAGGCGGTTAGGAGAGCAGGGGAGATGAGGGAGAGCGAGGGAGGGGGCAGAGGAGGAGTGGAGAGTGCGTGCAGGAGTGTGTAAGGAGACTAGGGCTGAGAGGTAAGGGGGAGCCAGGTTGTGAAGGGATTTGTAAGTGAACACCAGGAGTTTGTGAAGGATGCGTTCGGGAAGGGGGAGCCAGTGAAGCGAGGAGAGGAGAGGCTGCACGTGGTCGAAGCGACGGGCTGAGTGGATGACCCTAGCAG
>QEPC01003843.1:668690-695034 GCA_003113815.1 Sphenodon punctatus | reverse complement strand
CTGCGGGGAGGGCAGACAGTAAATATTGAAAGGAAAGTTCTAACAGGCGTCGGGAAAGGCGGCGAGGAAGAGGTGGGTTTTGAGGAGCGATTTGAAGGTGCGGAGGGAGAGGGCAAGGCGGATGTGAGCAGGGAGGGAGTTCCAGGCATGGAGGGCAGCAAGGAAGAAGGGATGAAGGCGGTTAGGAGAGCAGGGGAGATGAGGGAGAGCGAGGGAGGGGGCAGAGGAGGAGTGGAGAGTGCGTGCAGGAGTGTGTAAGGAGATTAGTGTTGTGAGGTAAGGGGTAGTCAGGTTGTGAAGGGATTTGTAAGTGAACACCAGGAGTTTGTGAAGGATGCGTTCGGGAAGGGGGAGCCAGTGAAGCAAGGAGAGGAGGCTGTACGTGGTCGAAGCGAGTGGATGGTTTATATTTCGATGATTTCCTCTCATAGGCAGAGCGGGAACATGAGAGTGTGTGGGACTGATGGAGACCTTCCAAAGGGTTGCAGATGATTTGGGGATCCCCTTGGCACCAGAGAAAACAGAAGAGCCTGCCACCGCTCTCACGTATCTTGGCATCAAGCTCGATGCAATCGGAGCTGTCTCTTGTCTCCCTAGCAATAAGCTGGTCACTTTGCAGACTAATATAGCTAAGTGCTTGGTTGCAGTGAAGGCCATGGTTAGGGAACTGCAATCCCATGTAGGGAGTCTTAACTTTGCCTGCAAGGTGGTGGCAGCTGGCCGTGTGTTCCTGTCCTGTTTATACCCCAAGCTAAGGGGAACCCCCCGCGCACCATCATATCAAGGTCACCTTGGAGATGAGAGATGACCTCTGGACCTGGGCAGATTTTCTTGAGGGTTTCAATGGTGGGAGCAACTCCTGCTAGAGGCCGAGCTACAGGTCCGTTTGGATGCGGCCAGAGGTTCTGGCTTCGGGGTGTATTTTCGGAACAGGTGGTGTGCTGCCCCATGGCTGCCAGAGTGGATGGAGCAAGGGGTCACCAGGGACCTGATATTCCTGAAGTTCTTTCTAATCGTGCTGGCTGTACACCTCTGGGCAGCTGACTTTGCAAACCACTCCGTCCTCTTTTGGTGTGATAACATCGCGGTTGTCCGCATGATTAACTCCCTGTCTTCATGATCACCTCAAGTCAGGAAGTTGGTTAGGGCATTGTCTTGGCCTGCTTGAGACATAACATTTGTTTGTCGCCAAGTACGTGCCTGGCATTAGTAACCGCTAATCGAGTAGCCGTCAGATGCCCTCTCTCACTTCCAGATGGAGCATTTCTACTCCTTGGTACCTGGAGCCAGACTGTCACCGGAACCACTGCCACCAGCAGTGTGGAGTCTTGGATCCTATCCTAGAACTTTACACCATCATACAAGGATCCTTGGCAACACAAACCCAGGCAGCGTATAACAGGGCCTTCAGGGTTCGATTCTCTCTCCGTTATTATTTAATGTATATATGCAGCCCCTGGGGGAGATCGTGAGAGGGTTCGGGGTGCATTGTCACCAATATGCTGATGATACTCAGCTGTACCTCTCGTTTTCAACTGACCCAGGTCCTGCTGCCTCAATACTTTCCCAATGCTTGGAGGCCATGGCGGATTGGATGTGGCAGAGCAGACTGAAACTTAATCCCGATAAGATGGAGGTGATAGTGGTGGGAAGGGCGAGTGGGGTACTGGCTCCTCCGGTGGGGGTGTGTGTGTCTGCCCTCCTGTAGCTCAGCAGGTTTGGAGTCTGGGTGTGTGTGTTGGATTCGGACCTCTGTCTGGATCGGCAGGTGGAGGCGGTGGCTAAAGCCGCCTTCTGCCAGCTGTATCTAGTACGGAGGCTTTGTCCATACATCTCCAGGCCTGACCTGGCCACTCTCATCCATGTCTTCATCACCTCGAGGTTGGACTACTGCAATGCACTCTACGTGGGGCTTCCCTTGTTTCTGGTCCCGAGGCTGCAGCTAGTGCAAAATGCGGCGGCCCGTCTCCTTACAGGGATGGGTCGGCGGGAGCACATAACACCTGTGCTCTGCACTTTGCACTGGTTGCCTATAGCGTACCTGGCCAGATTCAAGGTGTTAGTTTTGATCTATAAAGCCCTACACGGTCTCGGCCCCTCATACCTTGGGGACCGCCTCGCCCTCCATGTCTCAGAGTGATCCCTGTGATTCCTGCAATCCCGGGGGCGCCTTCCTGGAGGTCCCCATGTTAGGCGGGGGGCCATAATGGAACGGGCATTCTTGGTGGCCAGGCCATGACTCTGGAATTCCCTCCCGGAGCAAGCTCGCCTGGCCTCGGGTCTGCTGGCGTTCCACCAAACCTGCAAGACCTGGCTGTTCGTCCAGGCCTTCGGAGGGGAGGGGTAGGTGGGGGGGGGGAAATGTTTTTTTAAAAATGTTTAAAATTAATAATTTATTGTCATTTTTAGTGCTGTAAGCCGCCTCGGGATGCTGTAGGCATGAGCGGGCGGCTAATAAATATAACAAATAAATAAAATATAAATATAAATATAAATAAATTCGAGGAAATTTGAGCCCAATGAGGCTGGGGGCTGGATTTCCCCATCTCTGAAGCACAGATGCTATAATTCGCCTTGGCCCTGTGGTAATGGGGCTCAGTAGTAGGGATGGTGGAGGGCTTGGACTGTGGAAGCTGTGGGGATTGGAGGGGGTTACCTGTCTGTCCAGCTGTGATTGCCTGCCACTCACTGGAGTTCCCTCCCTCCCTCCCAATCAGGTATTTAACCAGGGCCTGGTGTCCTTTGGGCGCCAGCCCTTGGGTGACACCAAAGGGTGTCGCCTGTTGGTGGGGTCGCATCGGTGTTGGCGCCCCCCCTTTGCATTTGGATTTGCACTACTGCCTATCTGGAAGACCAGTGGAGAGTGGGGCTGTCCCAGAGGAATATATCTTGGACATATCTTGTGCATGCGGCCTTAGGTGCTGGCGGGGCAGCGAGGTGCCTGACTCTTCGGTGGTGAAGAGGAAATTCTCTGTATCCTGAACTTTCCGCTGAGGTGAACTGTGTCATTGGCATGATAGACCTACTAGCAAAACACTCTCCCAGATAAGAGTCCCTGAAGAAGGGGATCAGTGTTGAGATTCGCATTTAATCTCTAAGAATCTCTGCTTATTGAACTTTGAAAGTGGGTCTGATTAAAATTGACTGTTGAAAGCTTGGGGATTTTGTACACCAATTTCATTCTTGGTTTGAACTATTGTCATGATATTAAGATCGCAGTCATTTAATCCTACTGTGAATTTAGCAATGGAAATTGAACAAGCCAAAAAAACCACTAGACCGGTGAAAGGCTCTGGCAAAACCCAGACTAGAATGACATATTTCTTTCCCGCTTCTTATCCATCAGGTGATGTTGCTGTAGGTCCCAATAATGTTTTTTTATCTGGCTCAGGAGAACAATCTGGCATTTTTTTACAAACAGCTATGGCTCTGGAACTAACCACTGAAATTCCAGAGATTAAGTCATATCTTAATTCCCTGATTAGAAAATTGGATGATCTTATTGTCCGGTAGGGAATAGATATGGATACTAAGTTCAAAGAGATGGAACAGAGACTAGATCAGATGAACGATCTTCTCTTTTCTATGAAAGTGCTGATAGGAGGCTTCTGGTTAGAATTTAACAAAGCATGTTCCACTGCACACTTTTGTGAGTCAATGAAGCAGCTGAGACTAGATGTAGCCACCCAAACTGTTTGTAATAATTCTAACCCAGTCACAATCGGTTTCTAGGTCTACTTCAATTAGTCTTTCCTTACCTGAGCTTTGCCCTGTGACCCCCAACGATGCTCCCTCTAAGGAGCTTTTAGCTCCAGTTATGACTAGTAACAGTTTTGACCCGACCCATTTAGAAGTGCGTCAGGGTTCCCCTTATGGTAAAACTCCTTCTAGTCTGAATAGTCAGACTAACCCCCAGAAGCTTTCATCCAGTTGGTCAAAGAGGCCCATGGTGTATAAAGTATGGCAACCAAAAAACAAGTGGGGGGTGGTATAAACAATAATTTCTTTATTATAATTAGAAATGATCTCTGCCGAAGCGAGAGATCTATATAAGGATGAATATACACAAACACATGTAAACCATAAACCATGAACAACACGAATGTGTGTAATTAAAAAACCAGTATACAAAAATCCCCGTAAGGAAGAAGGAAAAAAGACCCAGATGCATATCGGGGCCCCGCCCCTTTCTCAGTGGGTCATACAATACATATATTTTTTTAAAAGGATAAGTACCACTTATTATAGTGGCACACTCCACACTTCCAGATGGCTTCCTTATCCTATGTCAACTCTAAGGGATGTAGTCCAACATCAACACAGATCAATTTTTACTGTAGCCTGGATGCAGTTCACAGTTAAGCATCTGCTGCCACTACTTTTCAGGGAGTGGGGGGTTCTGCTCTGTCACCTGGGTTTTCGTTCTTTCGTATAAGGTATGGTCACAGGAGACCAAAGATCATTGGGCTCCGGCCATTATTTTACATTTAAATAAGAAAAAGGATCCAGATATTTGAAGCTCCCGGAATGGGACATGGATACACTGTTAAACTGTATACAATCAATTATGAGATTGAAGGTTAAACGGAAGGACGTGATTGCCATCATACCTTTGCTGGATAAAGGTCGATTCTTGAGGAGTGAGATCATTTTTAACTCACCCAAAATAACCTCCACAATTTGGATGGCAAGGAGGCGGTTGAAAGCCTTGGGGCTTTTTATTCAGAGGGTAGAAAATACACTAGCACGTGCATTTCACCACACCTCATTAGAGATCTT
This sequence comes from Sphenodon punctatus, assembly GCA_003113815.1. Classification (NCBI taxonomy): domain Eukaryota; kingdom Metazoa; phylum Chordata; class Lepidosauria; order Sphenodontia; family Sphenodontidae; genus Sphenodon; species Sphenodon punctatus. The sequence goes on along the minus strand of QEPC01003843.1, from coordinate 690,255 downwards.
CCTTTATTAACACCACTTTTCCAGATCCTATCAAAGGGAACGGGTTCTGCTCTATTGAGAGCCCAGCGGTGATCTCAGAATGGGAACTTTTGGATATAACTGGCTTTACTGACAGTACCCCTACAGTTTCCCAAGAGATCTCTGTGCTTGCCCCCCTTTCTGGAGCTGAAATTCGATCAGTACAGAATCCTAATTTTGAGCACTTACCAACAGAAAACCTCTCTCCAAATTTTAGCCCCCCTTGCACAATTGACAGTAATACGGAGCCAGCTCAGCATGATTCAGTAACTTTCTTACAATCTAGACGAGGTTCTATAGTTAACCCTCCCTCTTGTTCCATCGCTGGTGGAGCGGTGGTCTGGTCTGACTCTACCCCATCCTTACCCTTATGACAGTCACAAGGTCCTTGTATCCGGTGTCTATCATGGAATATAGAAAGTCTTAAGTCCAAGCTAATGGATAGAGAATGGGTGACATTTATCTCCACTTATGATATATTATGCTTTCAGGAATCTTGGCTGGCAAAGAGTGATGAGGACTCATTTCATATTGAGGGGTTCTATTCTTTCTTTACCCCTGGAATCAAATTAGCGAAGAAAGGTCGGCTTTCAGGGGGATTAATAACTCTTATTTCTTCTCGAATTCAAGCCACTATCAGTCAAGTGCCTGTAGCTTTGAATAATCAAAGCTAGTGCTTCAGGTAGTCTACCCTACCCGGTAGTTGGTACTTTTTTGTTCATTAATGTTTATTTTCCCCCTGAAGTCTCTTCCTATTATTCTACTTCTTATTGGGATCAGCTTTCAGATCTTTAGATCAGCTAGCCCATTTAGTAATAGTTTTACTGGGAGACTTTAATGCCAGAATTGGAGCCCATCCGGTGGATGTCGTTGATCCTCAGTTATGATCTTTTCTTAGAATTTCTCCTCGAGGATCTATGGGCCACCTTATTAGCAACCATGGGAAGAAACTGATACAGCTCTTAATAGATCAGAATTTACTGGTTGCTAATGGCAGACTCCCATTGGATTTGTTCGGTCAGTTTACTTATGATTCTATTCTGGGGGCTAGTTTAATCGACTACGTACTGATTTCCCCATTTAACTTTTTCTTTATCAAAGACTTACTGGTCCTGGTGAGACCAGAGGGGAATCATTACCCGATTGATCTGACCCTTGAAATTCCTAGGGTCAACAGCCCCTGGGTCCAATCTAGTCTCAATAATTTTCATATTCATTGTCCAGTCAAGTGAATCCCTGTAGTTGCAGCTCAGGTGACCCAATTGCTTTATTCACCTGAGCTTTTGCCAATACGTGAGTTGCTGCTGACTGCAGCTGAGTATGCAAAGGTATATCCTCTTTTATCATCTATTTTAGATCGATTGCTCCCGTACATTAGTCAGAAACCTTTATTGCACTCAAGTCGTACCTCTAAACAAATTTGGTATGACCACGAGTGCGAAACTGCAAAGATTGCTTTGGGTAGGGTTAAGAGAGATTGGAACAGACACCATTTGACTTGCTATTGGGACCTTTTTGTGGCTAAAAGGAGGGAATATTATAAATTGTTGAGGGTCAAGAGGCTCCAAAAGTCAGCCCAAATTTGGGCAGAACTTGAAGTTGCAGCCAAAACACAAAACCCAGTCAAATTCTGGAAACTAATAATAAACAAGTTTAATGTTGTAGCAAAAAGCTGTAACAAGACAAAACCTATAACAAAACAAAAACACATTCACACCCAAACCCAAACAATACTAACAGATCACAAATCTAACACCAGTGGCACCTCGTCAAAAATTCATGTACATCATGAAATTTTTAACGGCTATTAATATGATACATAGATATAAGCACAACAATACCAATTATTTAAAAACTGAACTAAAATAAATAAATAAAATAAGATAATATAGTCGGCATGCTGATTTACGCCCTCTTCCATACTATCATAAAGTCTCCACATGCTCATTGTTGAATTTGAGCATTAATTTTGCCACCCCAGGAGAAACATAAGCACAAATTTTAGCCATTTAGCGGGACATTACATCAAAATCGAAACTAAAATTCTGGAAACTAATTAACTACTGGCACCAGAAGGGCAGGCCAGACAGCTCCTCCCAGTCAATGGAGATGCAGTGGACTTCCTTTTATATGGAACTATATCAGGATTCCTGCCCCTCTGAAAATTCTGAAAACTCTGAGAACATCTTTTTGATTTCAGAGTCTGTGCCTAATGATTCTTTGGACTTAGCCTTCTTAACTGTTAGTAATGGTGACATACTTAAATATATTAGCAAACTTCACCCTGGTAAGGCCCTGGGAGCTGATGGTATTGTCTCTGAACTTTTCAAGGAAAATATAGGCTGGTGGGTTCCTGTACTCGCCAAATATTTTACGGCCATTAATATAACTCAAGTTATTCTGGAATCTTGAACTTTGATGACTATTATCCCAATCTTTAAGAAGGGAGACCCTAAAGTCCCAGCCTGCTATAGGCCTATCAGTCTTCTCCCAATCATGAGCAAATTGTATTCCAGAGCTCTTCCTGTTTCATTAGAGGAGTGGGTTTCGACACACTCTTTGCTGACTGAAGAGCAATCTGGGTTCCAAACTGGCAAGTTAGCTTTGGATAGTTGTTTTATCCTTACTCATCTGATTAACAAATATGTTCGAATAAAGAAAGTAAGGCTGTATGTGGCGTTTATCAGTCTTGCAAAGGCCTTCGACTCTGTTCCCAGATCTATCCTTTGGCAGAAGCTATCAGAGATGGGGATCAACCCCCATTTACTGAAATCTATAATGAGGTTGCATGCTGATACTAACGCCGTAGTTAAGATTGATAGAGAGCAGAGCCACCAGACCCTTCCCTATGCATCGTGGAGTCAGGCCAGGTTGCCTATTGGCACCACTCCTGTTCAATCTTTTTATTAATGATTTGGTGCATCTGATTGGAGCTAAACACTCCACCCCTCCATTGATAGGGAATAGTCTGCTCTCTGTATTACTCTATGCAGATGACATACTTCTCCTATCCCAGACCAAACAAGGCCTCCAGCAATGTCTTGACGTGTTAAATTGCTTTTGCCAGCAGAATTATATGTCAGTCAATATAAATAAATCCAAAATAATCAGCTTTGGAGTAGCACAACCTAAACATAGATGGGTAATTGGTCTACAGGAAATCCCCTAAACAAGAAGCTACACCTATCTGGGTCTTGTGCTCTCATTGACACGCTCTTGGCGGGCTGATGCCGACTCTCGGATAGTGAAGGCGAGACAGTCAATGGCAGGGATTTTAAAGCTTTTCCATGCTGCTTCCAATGCTTCCATAGACCAAATACTTAGTATTTTTGGAGCTAAGAAGACTGTTCCCCAACTCCTTTATGGTACAGAAATAACCTTTTATAGTTATACTTCCAAATGGGAGGTTCCCCAAAATCAATTTCTAAGAAGTATACTTATAGCCCCCAAAGTGACGCCACTGTCTATGCTCCGCCTTGAAACAGGCTCGTTATCAATAGAGTCTTTATATTATCTCAGGGCACTTCTTTTCTGTCAAAAATTATCTCATATAACATCTTTATCACTGGTGTGGTGATGCTAGTCTGAGCAACTGTCCCACTAGGGTGCCATTCAATATAACTGGTGGAGGGGCATTAAGAAATTAATCCAGTGGCTTGCTCTACCCCCTGATCCTGCCGAATGGCCATCAGACAAAGGTGAGCTGCGTCAAAGGATACGAGACTGGTCTTTGAAACTGGAGATGTCAGTAATTCAGTAAAATAAGATCACTCCTCTGTATGCTAAGGTGAAATTCTCCTGCTCCCTCGAGCATTATCTTTGTCAGATGCGGGACCCCAAACTAAGGAGAATGGTGACCCTTCTTCGCTTCAATTTGTTTGAAACGATGGTAGTGAGAGGTAGGAGAGAGCAGATCCCTTATTCAAGTAGAATCTGTACCTGTGGTTTACAGGAAATGGATACCCTGGAACACACAATTTTCCGCTGCCCCAGATTTTCTGTTCTCAGAAGTACATGGATAGATTCTATGTTTCATACTTTCTCGTCAAATACAGACAGAAGAAAAGTTGTTGACACTGACCTTAGCGTCAGATTTAGAAAAAACTAAAGTGACTTCTTGCTTTCTTTTACTTGTGGAAAGAGCTCTTAAACTATCATTTAGGGAGATTTAGTTGGGGATCGATGTGTTTGAATTACTCCCTATGGGTATTTTGGACTTTCTATAGTCCCTATTTGTATCCCATAGTTTTGGATTTTTAACTTTATTCAATTTGATTTTGTCTTCCCTGGATTGATAGATGTGGTTTTCATGTTGGTTTTGGTTTGTTTTATTGTATTTTATTGTTTGGTTGGTTTTAAATATTCTTTGATTATAGCAGAAATTGCCAGATACATTAAAGATTATATCTATCTATCAGTAGTAGGGACCATCTCAAGCAAGTTTTCCGCCTTAGAGTTCATGAGCAGCCTGGTGGGTTCCCCTCACCCAGTGGCAGCCCTCACCTGAGGAAACCTGGGNCCCCCCCCCCCCCCCGGTGCCGCACTGACAGAGCGCTCACTGACTGAGCGCTCTGTCTCTGCCGGCAGCTGAAATTGACATTGGAGTGCTGTGGTGCTCCGACTGCTGCAGTCAGAGTAGCGCGGTGCTCCGATGTCAGTTTCAGCTGCTGGCAGAGACAGAGCGTTAAGTCAGTGAGCACTAGACTCTGGGCGAGTCAGACAGGCTGCCAGGCAGCCTCAGTCTGACTCCTCCCTTCTGGGACTCCAGAGTCTGGAGTCCCAGAAGGGACAAACTTGAACTGAACATAGTCCGGGTGGCTCAGCGTTCAGTCCAAGTGCCACCGCTGGGAAATCAAATTTCCCTATGGGCTCAATGCGAAGCCTCACCTGGGCATTCAGTAGAGGCGCTTGGCGGCAAGATGGACTACAGCATGCATGCTTGAACTGTTGAGCATGCGCGCCGCAGCCTATCTCCCCGCTGAGCGCTTCCACTGAACCCTGAAGCGTTAAGCCTCACCTGCCCCTGGTGCCTGCCTTCCGCTGCCTCCAGTCCATGAAACGGTGAGTAAAGGACTCGGGGAGCAGAGGCTGGGGGCCTGGGATGGAAGGAGGGGGAGGGTGTGCGAGACTGGGGAGTGGGGGGGAGGGTGGGTGTGCACCCAGTCCCTGACAGCATCTTTTTGCCAGGAGAACGTTAGAGATCTGGTCACGGGAGCAGGTGGGAGAAGCATCCCCTAGGTAGTTCAAGCCCTGATCCGGCCTCCACTGCAGTCTCTCCTGCCCCTGCTCCAGCTACCGCCACTGCTTTTCCTGCAAGTTGAAGGGGGCGCCTCTCCCATCTCTGATACAGATGCCACCGCCACCACTAGTAAGTTCTGCGGCTGGATCAGGGGCCGGGAGGTGCGAGGGCCAGGCTGCCAGTCCCTCAGTGCCTGAGAAGCAGGCTGTGCATGCACATGTTGTGCATGAGGTGTGTATATGCAAGGGTTGTGTGTAATATGCACATAGGTTGTGTGTGAGGTGCGCACAATGTACATGTGCTGGGGTTTGTCAAGGGTGGCAAAAGTTCTTGTGCCAGCCTTGTCTCACAGAAATGTATTGTCAAAAACCAAAACAACAGCCCAGGTGCTGACAATTGAGGCCAGGTGGCCAGAAGGTGAATATGAAACAGCAGAAGTTCTGAGCTTGGTGTTGCCACCTCCCCAAGATTATTTTGTGGTTGTTTTATTTTATTTATTTATTTATTTATTTAATTAATTAATTAATTATTTACTTATTTATTTTTAAATGTAAGTTTGGGAAGGTTTACTCATGACTCCAACAGTCAAAGCAGCTCAATGCAATAAAAGCAACACACTAAAACACAATACAAATAAATCACACATATAAAACATCAAAACCGCAACTTACATCCCATCCCACCCTGTACTCCTGAGTCTCACCCTGTGGTTTCCTCCATGCTCCCCACATATTCTTCCCTCCAAATCCATACATTTCTGGGTATTGGGTTGTCCCTAAATCCCTCTCCCCCTGCAGACCTCACAATACAATTAAACCAACACCAAAACAGAACATAATCTTATAAAACTCCCGCTTTGTTACTTACAACTGAAACCTCATTCCTTCCACCTCCTGTCCCCTCAGCCCCCAACCCTGCAACTCACTGCCAGCCCCTCCACTAGGGTGGCCATACCTCCCCTTTAAAAGAGGACACTTATGAAAAATACACATTGCAGGGCTGCATTGGTTCCAGTGCAGCCCTGCACCATGTATTTTTCATAAGTGTCCTCTTTTAAAGGGGAGGTATGGCCACCCTACTCTCCACACAGTTAACCTCCCACCCCACACTGCCAGCCCTTCACCACCCCACATCTAGCCCCTCACATCTCTCTCTGTGCATCTTTAGACATAGCAAAGATCGGGTGTCAAAACCCCTAAGCATGTGTTTGGCTGTTGTGTGTAAGCACCATAACAATCCCAAAACCAGTTTGGCCACCTATTGAACGTGCAATGTGAACACCATTGCATCACAAGGACAATTTGCGTGTTTTGGCTGAACAAGTGGCCAACATTGTGTGTAATGATATCGCATGGCGTGTTACTAGCTACAATCTGGAGAACAAGACGGCAGTGCTTGTGTGCTGGGATCGGGTGGCGAGCAAAACACCGATTTGCCCCACGATGGGCTGTATGTCTAAGCAGCGCCACATGAACACAGGGCCAAACCGGTGTTGATATCAAGGTCAAAACACATATTCAGACATCCGTTGACATTATATCTAAAGCCACCATCTGTCTCTCTCTGTCTCTCTCTCTCTCTGAATGGCCCATTCATTCTAATAAAGTGGCTATTACTATGATTGGCTCATTGAAAGGATGGTTTAGTATGCAATTTCCTTTTTATTTTGGGACATTGTCTGACCACAGAAATAATTTTATTATTGTATTTCTGGTTTGGAGTGGATCTCCTTTTGTATGATGTTTCTATTGATTACTTTTACTTTTTTGTCTGTATGTCTTGCCATGGCGAAAGCTAGTGCAGCAATAAATAAATAAATAATAATAATAAAAAAATAAAGTGGCTATTAGAATGAATAGCTCACTGAAATGAATGGTGGATTGGTTTCCCACTGTAGTCGATGGGAAAATTAATCCGTAAACACAAAAAAATTGAGATATGAATCCACAGTTAATCCGAATCCATAAATTGATCTAAATTCCCATTTCTGCTATCCAGGTGCTAAAATACTATGAGGAAAATCAGCCCGGGGTTCATCTTCGACTCCTTCCTCTTCTTTAAATTGAATCTGTTACTAAATCCTGTCATCTCAGCTTGAGCAACATTGCTAAGATTCGTACTTTCCTCACTGTTTCCACTCTTTCACCCTGACTATTGCAACCTTCTTCTCATTGGTCTTCCCTGCTCTCACCTTGCCCCCTTGTCATCGATTCAAAACTCTCCGGCCAAGATCACCCACCTCGCCTGCTGCTTTGATCCCGTGCAGCCCCTCTTCTCCTCTCCTCTCTCCACTGGTTCCTTCTACCTGATTGCATTCAGCACAAGCTTCTCATCTTCGCATCCATTTGAATGTTTAATCCCTTGTCTCTCCCTATGTCCCCTCTCCTTGTCCCCCCCTCCGAGTCTTTTAGACTGTAAGCCATAGGCAGGGACCACATCCATCTCATTGTTCTGTAAAGTGCCAGGTACACAGCTGCTGCTATACAAGTGCTAATAATAATAATAATAATAATAATAATATAATATTTACTTACAAGGCTACAAGCTTCTCATCTTTACCATGGCCTTGCCCCCCTGCCTTATCTGTTTACACTAGTTTTCTGCTATGTTCCAGTCCAAAAGCTTTGTTCCCCCTCTACCACCCTTGCTTCATTCTCTTGTTCTCCCATATTCACCCATTCTCCCTTGCTGCCCCCTCCTCTCCCCCCATGCCTGGAACTCCCTCCCCAAGTACATTCACTCCTCTCCCTCCTTCCCAACCTTCAAATCCCGCCTGAAAACCTACCTCTTTTGTCAGGCCTTCCCTAGCTCCTCATCTCCTTAGTCCCCTTCCTTCCCCAATGTAACTATGTAACTTATATCATATTCACACCGGACGCCTGGCGTTACTAAAATGACATGCAGGCAAAGACGCGGCAGCAGGAAGGAGCCCAGTGCCAGCAGCAGAGCCGGTGAGAACAGGGATCTGCAGTGGCTAGCCTTGCACATGACAGGGCACAAAACCCCAGCCCTGTCATGCGCGAGCAAAACTGTGGCAGAATCCCGTTGGACGCAGCAGATCCCCGTTCGCGCCAGCTCTACTGCCAGCATTGGGCTCCTCCCCGCTGCTGCATCTTTGCCTGCGTGTCATTTTGGTAACTCCAGGTGTCAGGTGTGAATGCAGTGTAAGTTAAGCACATGTACCTGCAACCTCACGCCTTCATGAATGTATCCTCGTCTCTCCCTCTGTTGTTCCCATCCCTCATCTCCCCTCTTTTGTTGTTCTTAGATTGTAAGTGCCTCGGGGCAGGGACCCTGTCTATTTTCAACAGTTGTAAAGTGCCAGGTACATTGCTGGTGCTGAATAAATAATAAAAAATTATTATTATTATTATTATTATTATTAATAATAATAATAATAATATAATATGCAAAAATAACTAGCAATTTGGGGAGTCTCACGGTTGGTGTGCCTCATTCAAGACATTTTTTTAAAGCCCTGACATTTAGAGGTTGGGTATTCAGCACTTCTGAAAATTAGGTCTCTTTAAGCTGTCTCAAGCTGAACATCCAAAAACTAAGGCACTCAAATTACTGTCCATTTTTGGAGATTGTGGATATAGCTTTGATCATGAGGATTTGAAGGAGAACATGTGAGAAGTGTTCTTATGCTGCTTATTCAGACAAACAGAAGTCTGATGCAAATTTACTGTCTCGACAGAGATAACCCTGCAAGGTTTTTTACTTCTTTTTAAGAGCAGTCTTTATATATTTGTCATCTGTCACTAACTTTAGACATCAGACAGTATAGAAGCATGGTTTTATCTTTCACTAAAGGATTACTCCATTCCATTCCCATCTAATATAGTCTACCCTGTCCATATATTTAATCACCTCCTTTTAAAATGTTGGCTATAACACTGAGATTATTAAACTCAGGGGTGACAATGGGACAGTCTAAACGAGGACAAAGAAGCATTCCCCAACAATTCAATAAGCCCTGGGAAAGATACACTCTTTGTGGTGGGTGCAGCTGAATCCTTTCTGTTCTCTTCTTTCGCCAGGAAGATATGAGTGGCTGGAGAATTTGGTTCTATATATAGCTACTTGATGTCATTTGGATGCCAGTCTTTTTGGAGAGGGTCAGTCCCCAGTTTGTCTCGGTACTAGGTACCATGCAGACCCAAGCACAAGGATAGAAACCAACAAACCATCCAGGACCAGGCAGGTCATCCCCAATCAATACAAACTCCAGAAACTCACTAAAAGGGTCGGGATCACTTTTTTCCTCCGCACCAATAGGGTAAGTGTATTGTTTTCTGAAATCATTTGACATTGTCCTAGAAGTTGTCACATAGCAGATGCTTAAATAACAACGCATCTCAGGCATAAAACAAGATGCTTAGTTATTTCTATTTTGCTTGCTAAATGTTGTTGTAGCAGAAGTTCCCTACTTTATTAAGCTGTTGGTTCTTTTAAGCATTTTTGAAGTGCTTCTGAATTCTAGAGATGATAAATCAAGGTTTAACAAAAGACAGCATTAAAATCAATCACAGCTTAATATTTAAAACAAATCTCTACAGTCCTGATCCTGACAAGACGTATGTTCACGCTTAACTTTACTAGTATGAGGGATTACTCATATTAGTTAAATTCAGCATCTTTGCAGGTTGAGGGCCATAGCATATGGATGTAAAAAGGCCCAGACCACTCCCACGTTCCTTGCCACACAGAGAGTGTAGCTAACATATAGTGGGTCCCTTGTGATTTGATTAAGAAATTGTATCTCCTGTGATCTGCTTCCAAAGAAGGTGTGTCAGTGCCTTTGCTGTCTTTAAAATTATGTCATTTCATACTAACTCTCCTCACTGATTGATCAATATGATTTAAATGCACTGTTCACATTGGGTCCACAATGTATAAATGTAACTGTATTTTTTTTCCAGTGAAGAATACCGCATCAGACAACTGTAATGTTATCACATTCTGCCATGGTCAAAGAGAGGAAGCAACAAGCAGCATCCATTATGAGGGAAATCCACAGAAATGGTATAGAACTAAAACTCTCTTGTTGTATGTCGAGTACCCCCCTCCCCCCAGCCCTCTCTCTAACATTTCTTTTTAATCTCTCAGTTTAACTCACTTGCAGCTTTGTCTCTGGGTGTTCTACCATAAATAATCCTGTGGGGGGATCTTGTGGGACTGCCCATGGTAACTAAGCCTTTTGTAGTTGCCTCTTTTCATTTGAAAGCTATTTTCAGATGAACAACTGTTGGGGAGGAATGAAGTAATCTGACAGCTGATGGACATTCTGCCTGGATAGCCTTTCAGAATATTATTTGGGGTTAACAACAGGGCTGAATTCCACACTGCAGGGCTATTCAAATATGAAATGCTGCTACAACTTTAATTTTGTTTTTGTTTTTTTCCAAATGAACACTCCAAAATATATGTATTAGTTGTATTTAAATCTTCTCCTTCCCCTCAAAGCTTCTAATCAGGCTTACCCATCCTGACCAGCTTACCAAACCAAACCAGACACTGGTTAATCTTTTAGGATCAATTTTGCAGGATTTTTCTTTGGTCACTTTGGGAGAAATGCAGCAACCCTGCTTGACTTGGCTTGTGTTGAGACTCTCACAAGTGAGTGCCTAAAACATGCCTAAATAAAGCCATATGGGCATGCCCAAATAATAGCCTGGTTTCCTAAAGTACGAAGCACCCAACAGCCTCAATTTGAAGTTAGTGTGAGGGCTTCATATCTGCACCCTTCAAAATCAGGCGACTTATTTATGGACCTAAATGTGGGCAGAGAAGCCAAAGGGTGCTTTCAAATGAGATGTTACCCCACATGGCCACCCAGAAGTCACAGAGCCAACCACCCATCTGAAGGTGGCGTGGCTGGTGTGGAAGGTGTGTGCTCCCATGAGCTACAGAGCACCCACTTATGGCCACACACCAAGCACCGCCTGGAAATCAGGAGTACTCCATGCGGGGCAAGCCAAATAGCTCTGTGGTAACAGGCGGCCACAGAGCCCCTGCCTGTATGAATGGCAGCAGCCAGCCACACCAGCAAACAGGTTCACAGCTCATAGACACTGTGGGTGGGGGAAACAGCTGTTGCAAGTCACAAGAACTGGCTGGGAACTCTGGGGAGCCTGGACTCCCCAGCGCTAGAACCGGGGGCATGTCAATTTCAAAGGTCAGTCCGGTGCATTCCCCCCCTCCCATGGTCCATGGCAGGGACAGTGCGTGGGTGCTCCGCTGCAGAGTAATGCTGTGGCCATGCTCCCTCCCGCATCACCTTGCTCGTTTAAAAACACCCAGACTTTGAAGTCCACTTTTAAATATCTTGGCCTTGTTCTCCTACTCACCAGCATTTGGGGCAGCAGGCTATTTCCACTGAGATGGCAAATTTCCATTGTCTTCAACAATAATACTTGGTCATGATGTATTTAAAAATAAAGAAATCTGCCAGTAGACATGTCTGCTTCTGCCTCTCACAATGACAATGAGAACTCTGCTATTCACTTCATCAAGAATAAAATCAGACCTTACCTCTGGAGCAGTGTAGAGTTCCACTCTTTACTCCTTCTCCTAAGGTCACTTGCAGTAAATTGCTGCCAGACATCTCATCAGATTGGGGATGATTTGAGCAACATCCCTTTCCCCTTCCATCTCTCCACTTACTTTTACAAACGCAAAATTTCCCTTCTCATTTCAGGGACCTGTATTTACTGTGTTACTTCATTGCCACTAAGGGGGGAAATGCAGTGAAAATGGGTCCCTGGCCCAGCTACATCCTATTGTATGTGAACCATTATCCCAAGTATTCTATACATCCCAGTTAGTTCATAGGCTCCTCAGGACAGGGAATTTGGGTGAAATCCTTACCCTACTGAAGTCAGTAAGTATTTTGTCACTGATTTTGATAGGACAGGATTTTGCCTCCTGTCTTTCATATATTTGTAAAGTGCCATGTGTTCTAACGGAATCATCAATCAATCATCATCCATCCATCAATCATCATCATCATCATCATCATCATCATCATCATCATCAGTAGTAACCCATAGTTAAGAAAATAACTGATGGCGCTTCTCTGCCCATCCTTCCTAAGTAGTTCTCGTATCTATAATAATTTTCAGTGTCAGGCTTTGCCTGGTCAGCAGGCATGCATCACTTCATTTTTGAAAGCCCAGGTACAGAAACTGATATAAGATCACAACATTGTCCACAAGATACGCTGACACATATTCCATTTCCGATATGTGGTAGTTGTCCCAAATGTGCTGTAGCTTGGCCAGTCTAAGTAAGTAGCCTAATCAATGTCTTCTCTCCACCTCCAAAATGTTAAACAAAAGCTTGTCCCACACTGACTGATTTTGAAGGAATCAGCTGAGCACGGAGCTTCAGAAACCAAGTGCTAGACACAACCATTAACTTTTTAAAGTTGGCCGCACTGGACAAAACAGAATACTGAACCCTGAGATTGAGAGATCTGAAGCAGAGCTCTACACTTGTTCAAAAACCAGATTCAGCCAAGCCCAGTCTCAATTCAACCAGGCTCCCCAAACCCGGGGCCCAATGGAATGGAATTGCCCTACCCCTGTGGAGCATCATGATAACCCAGCACTCCATGGGGTGGGGCTATATCAGGAAGGAAAGGGATGAGGGGCACACATTAACCCTACCCCTTTTCTGAACTAGCTCCACCCTCACAGAATGCTGTGATGTCACAGCACTCTGTAGGGGTGGGGGACACATCGGGAAAAGGGCAGAGTTAAGATGTCCCTCTTCCTGACATGACCTCACTTCCAGGGAGGGCCATCATGATGACATTCCGCACATGAAGAGCCTCTTGTACCCAAGAAGTCCAGCCAAAGTCCAAGGGGATTGGGCTGCGAGGGCTCACAAACCAAACCTGGTGTGATGGGATCAATTGGGTTCCATGGGTCTCAGTTTGGTCTTCAGAGCTCTAATCTGGAGTGCAGGGAAATTAAATAGCAAGCACACTGAAGGATAGGGAGCATTATCAAATTTTGATTAAACAGGAAATTCAGTTGAGTGGAGTCTGGTAACTTACTGTACAACTTCTAACAGTTTTAGTGAAAGTTAAATGCTTAATTTCTTTCACATAGAATTGCAATAGCTGCCTTTAGACTTAACCCCCCCGCCCCACCACCACCACCAACCCACTAATATTGGGCAGCTTAATACAGTGACACTTGCAGTATGCACTTTAGCTGCTATTTCTGAATCCCATTTTCTTTCTATTCCAAACTTATATTCATGGACCCAATGTTTAAATTTAGAGGCTTGAAATCCATACATAAGGAAGTGCCTGTGCAATTAAAACAATGATGAGCACAGACCAGGGATTTCTGTATGCATGTGCAAATACTCATTTGACATATGCAGTTATGACAACAGTTCACTCAGTTTACAATGGCACACACGTTCTTGCATAAAATGGATCTCATATATTTGCTCAAACACAAGGAATAAGGAACTTGTTTGAATAAAAAGAAAACAACCCAATCTGAACCATCACCGGACACCAGGCCCAGGCCTGGTCATAGGCCGTTTTTAAACAGGCAGGGGGAGGTAGCAGTGGGGGTGGGAGAGCTGGGTCCGTGTGTGTTCAGTGGAGTGCACACACACTTCTGGTGGGTGGGGGAGGGATTAAACAGCAGTGGCTGGGTGAGTACATCCACCCACCACCAGCCACCCATGCCCCTGCACGGTGCAACCTGGCATTTCGGGGATGCATTGTGGAGGTAGGTGGGGGTGCATAGGTCACAGGAGGGCGTGTCTACTCACCCCCACTTTTACACAGGCACTACCACATGTGTTCACTGGGTAGACCTGCGTGGTAGCGTCTCATATATAAACACCCTTAGAATTTGCAGGGTCCAGAAAAAAGATAAAATGTAGGACCCCTAGTAGCCCTGCCCCATCCCCCATGGCCTCACCTAGTAGCCCTGCCCCATCCCCCATGGCACCCTCCACAGGACCCAGGAGGTGGTCATATTTGAGGGGCCCGGGGAGGGAATGGGAGCCCCATCCCCTGCCCTGGTGAAAATGGGGGCTACTCCAGGGGGCCCAGAAGTAGGGAATACAGTGGGTCTGTTGTAAGGCCAGCCCTGACCAGGCCCATAGCTAGAACATTGGCACAAGGCGTGGGACTGAGGTAGACTGCACGACAAGACTGCACGGCAATTGTGCTTGCCTTCAGAAGTTCATGATCTGTGAAGAAATTTTCTTACCAGAATTGTTGTTATTACTGTCACTCATCTGAGTCTTCAGGCATCTTAGTCGTCAGAATATCAAACTGAGGGGAAAAAACTTGGAACATAACTTATTCCTATGATAGATAGACAGATTAGATAGATGATAATTTCCTCACTTTTGAATGCCTACATTTTAAAAAGTAATATAAACTGAAAGATCAAAACAATAAACTGTCCTCTTGCTATTTGTATCTCAATCCAAGTCTGGTAGTACTGGGAATTTTGTGAAGCAGCCTTGTACCATGATATTTCCAGTTTTCCAGGGTGACACCAAACCACTGATTCATGGAAAAGCTTTGTGGAAGCAGTCAAAAAATGTAAAGAGGAGTTTGAAATTTTAGCAGCTCCCTTTCAATCTAGCTTCCAGTTCAACATAACATCTCTACTGCATTCGTCAGTGATTGTATCATTCACCATCTTTCCTGTGGGTCATACATTCCCATTTATGATTCAATGAAAAATATGCATATTATCTAATAGTCATGATTATAATCCACAAAAAGATATTTAGATGATTTTGAAATAAGGAATTGAAAGGGGATTACGGGGGAATAAGGGAGGATTATCATAAATCATATTTGAAGCACTTTTTTTTTTTGCGTTGGGGAAGGCAAAGGTGGAGATGAGGACTGGTGCATAAATTAAAGAAGGAAATCTATTTACTAGGATTGTAAATAAACATTCACCTTCTGCTTGGTGGCCTGATCAAAAGCCTAATGAAGTCAATGGCAATCCTTCCTAGGCTTTGAATCAGGTCATCAGATGTATTGCCTGAGTCTTTCTGTTATTTCCACCCCTATCTTTTTTTCATTGGCCCCTTGCACTTGGAAAACAAGCAGGCTCATTAAGCCAGACAGCAAAATTATGTTTTAATTGACAGAGGACTGAAATGAATCTCACACTTACATTTCTGGTAAGCTGCCTAGACACACACCAATGCGGACAAAAGGTTGCAGGGAGCTTTTGAGTTGGATCCTCACTTGAAACTTAAGATACCCAATAGGAGAGAGACAGAGAATAGTATTTTTCTGAGGCATTAATCAGACCCCAAATATTTCCTGTTTAGTTGGGAACAGATGAATTGTCAGAGGGTCGGGTTTGGGTAAAACAGAACTTACTCGACTATATCAAGACAGGACTTCAGGTGCTAAGCAGTGGAGTTAAACCTGAGTGAAAAAGTTTTGCTTTGTGCGGAAATGATGCTGGTTTGAGGGGTAAAATCCTCAGACTACCAAAGTTCTTGCAAGAGTTGCTCAAATGCCTGGTCCAAATATTTCAGATGTGAAGGAATTCAAAATAAAGTTTGGGGACAAAATGTTTGGGCTTTTCTTCCATTCTTATTTCATACCGTATATAGTATGATGCCATCTACCATATGGCACTGGGTTGGCAAGTGCTTCCATGTTACTTCATAAACTGCACTTGGGGTTGGGAGTAATTTGTTGTTCTTAATGGATACACTAGAAGGAGTTAAATATACTTTTCTACATGTGGTGTGGCTTTATTAGTTGGGAAAATTCTGCAGTGTAACGGATTGACCCATGGTGCATGCACACATGCACTCACTATGCATTTGAACCGCACACATGCGTGTGCACCAAGCACAGAGCTTACACACACAGTGTGTAGAATGTACCATGTGCATGGTATAGTAATATGCATAATGCACAACCTGCTGCACTTGCTTCTCGTGTTCACCTTGGCTTGGTCCCTGTGTGTGGAAGTACATGCATTTATTCACTAACTAAAGCAGGGGTGGCCCATTTTGAAAATTACTACAAGCTCTGAGGGATACATAGAAGTTGAGGATGGGATGTGTAAGGTATACTCAGGAAGAGGTGAGCCCAAATCATGGATTTGTGCCATGGATCTCTCCCCTATCCTTACGTGCATGGCCTCATCTCTGCTCCCTCACCCTGAGCTCAGTCTTTCAGTGCTTGTGGGTAGAAACTGGATCCAGGGGACAGATCCAGGAAATGAAAAGGGACCAAATAAAAACCACATTTGGCCCCAGGTCTGAGGTTCTCCATCCCTGAGCTAAAGACTGAAAAGGTGATACTCCTCACAAAAAACACTGAAAAAATTAAGGCAAAAGCACACCACAATGGGTGTCTTCACATGAACATCTGCCCTGACTCTGCCTCGCCTCACCCCCAGGCAAAAAGCAGCTCACTAGATGTGGAGGCAGAGGAGAGGCAGAGCAGACTGTCTCTGCTCCAGGGCTGCCCTGCCTGAGGTACTCGGCAACACCCCTGAGCACCACTAGCAGAGCAGGCAACCCAAGCTCGGGGCAGCAGCCAGAGGTGGGGCTGCTCTCTGTCTGCTCGGTGGACAGCTGCTGCAGCCCCGCTCTCAGCTGGGGTTTGCCCCAGCAACACCATAGTGCTGCAGGCAATCCACCCACAATGCTATGGTGTGGGAGAGGGGTGATGCACAGGTGGACCATGGGCCTCGACAGCCACCAGATCCATTTAAAACGAACTGAGGTGCAGCTGCAAGTGGGCAGACATGGGGGTGTACCCCTGGACTTGCTCTGGGGTTGTGCACCCCCATGTTTGTGTGAAATACCCAATGTAACCTTGAAAAAGTAGAGCAAAGTGTCACACTGGAAACTGAGTGCAATTTAGTTTAGTGGGTTGTTGCTTTACATCTTTCCCTGAAGCTTATAAACAACTAACGTGACCAGTCCAATTATAACAATGATGACCATGAGAAAGTGTAAATGACACTGTAGGCACAAATGCTTAACAGTGTTATTTTGACTGGGTGATCTAATTACTACTGCATTTGGCAAAGGCTACTTGCCAGCGCACCCCCATCCCAGAAATGAGACACGGAGACATGAATTGGAATTAAATGGCTGCACTATTTAATCAAAATAGAGCCAAGAACATTGGTGAGATTGCTACTAAGCAATCACAGGTCCAGTATTTTACCTAAAACATATATGAACTGGTTGAAAGTGTCTGGCCTGGATATGCCCTCCAATGCCAGCACCTAATAATTCTCAACAACTTTCCCCTTCGAACATCTCCCTGACCAAGTCCGATGGGGAACACACCCGGATGGGCACAAGTAAGGAGAATGGTGTCATTAAGGTTGAGGGCCATGCTTGCCTTTACCCCCAGCTTGACACCCCTGCCAGGGGAACGATCCTGTTGTTAGCTATGCCCTGCTTATCGTCAGGTATCGTACCCCCATCTCTTATGGAGATGACTCTTTCTTCTATCCTACAACTAGCTACAAAAACACCTATTAACCATACTGGACCCCTGCCACCTAATGAGACAACCAGCTTCTGGATTGCCTTGTACCCCACCAACTAGGGGCGGGAAAACCGGTAAATCCGGTATCCGATAATGCCGGTACCGGGCGTACCGGCATTATCGGATTAGACCCGGTAAATCCGGTCCGGGTACCGGATTTTTTTTACATTGCAGCCATTTAAAAATGGCTAAAATGTAAAAACTTAACGCCCCCACAAAAAAAGTTTAAAAAAACAAACCCTCCCCGAGTCCAGGCTGCACGGGTGGAAGGGGGGACACCCCCCACCCACCCTGCCCAGCCTGGATTTTTGTTTAAAAAAAGACTCAGAGGCGAGCCCACCCCCCAGCACCAGCGGCCGCGGCGTCCCCGCAGCCGCCGGTAAGTATGACCCGATCCCTGGGGGGGNNNCCAGCGGCCGCGGCATCCCCGCAGTCGCCGGTAAGTATGCCCGATCCCTGGGTGTGTGTTTAACACTCCCCCAAGCCCCCAGGGATCACCCCTACTAAAGGCCAAGTATCTCCTAACAGCCTGCACAGGGCAGATTTCTTGTGGGCCAATTTGATTTAATCTCACTGTTTGCCCCCATCCCTTTTGATCTATTTTGGAACATCGGATCGTTATCTGCAATGCCTGTGGAAGAACCCCTACGCCTTGTAACGCCAAAGCCCTCCCTGACCGGTCATGTTGTCCTTCAGTTACCACTTCGCTTACTCTAAATGCCCCCAAAAACGTAACTTTAAAAACCGTCGAAAACAGTAACCCCTCATATTGATTAAAACATATCCCTAGCAAGGCACCGCAAAGGGCTTTCAGCACTGGGATGGAAATAGGTGCCCTCTTGTCATCTTGTTGCTCCGTTTCTCTAGCCCAACTCTCAAAAATTCACTGTGCGAAAAAAACCCTATCTGGTGATGGAAAACCTTCTAAATGGCTCACAAATGCCAGGGCAGCTGCCCTACCTGCTAGTATCCTGGCTGCCAAACCCCTCCTTCATAAGTGCAATAGAAACTGCAGCATTTTGTCCTCCTGGAGAGGGAAACCAAGACCCCACCCCATCCCTTGGTACATCTAAATTCCTGAAACTCCCTGTATGCTTTGTTTTATGGTATTTTTAATGGTATTTTATGATTGTAAGCTGCCCCGAGCTGGGTTCAGGATGGGGCGGGGTATAAATGCCATAAATAAATAAATAAATAAATAAATAAATAAATATGCCCATTCATACACTGCCTGGGTGTGAGGGGCCAAAGATCCCTGGACAATCCTCTGCATCTCTACTCTCCAAGGCTCCACACCCCTTGTGGGAGTGGCTCTGGGTTGGGAGCAGCAACCGGTGTCAGCTCGCAAAATCGCTCCATCTGTAACGATTTAACCATCTGCTATGTTGTTATCCACCCCGGGGATGTGTCGTGCAGTAAAGAGTATATTATGCTCTAAACATCTGAGCACCATCGCCCTTACCAGCCTCATGACCCTCCGAGACCGAGAAGACATGGAGTTGATGATGTGCACTACCACCATGTTGTCGCACCAGAAAATCACCGATTTATTGGAAAAATCCTGTACCCAAATCTGTACAGCCAACGCTATAGGGAAAAGCTCCAGGAATGTCAACTCTCGAGTTACCCCGTAATCTACCCATGTTGGGGGCCAAGGGGCTGTGCACCAGTGCCCCTTGAAATACACACCGAAACCCACGCCTCCTACCGCATCGGAATGTACCTGGAGCTGAGCCCCCAAGCATAACTTATCCCGCCCAAAGCTCACACCATTTAATTCCTTGAGGAATGCTGACCAAGTCCCCAGATCCTCTTTCATTTCCCGTGTGACTCTAATGTGGTGGTACTGTGGGGGGCTCCCCGCTAACGGGGCGTACAGCCTGGATAGGAATGCTCTCCCTGGTGCCATGACCCTACACACGAAATTTAGGCTACCCAATAATGACTGGAGCGTGCGAACCGTGATCTTCTTAGCACGCATACATGCCTTTATTTTTTTTCTCACATCCTCCAACTTCTCTTCTGGTAAGCAGGATAGCATGCGTACAGTGTCTATCTTGATCCCCAAGTACATGATTCTAGTGATTGGTCCTTCTGTTTTTTTCAGGGGCTAGTGGGAGACCTAAATGAGCTGCCAGGCATTTGAAATCCCTTAACAACTGTTCACATTCCCCAGGAGCAGGGGAGTCTATTATCAAAAAATCATCTAAGTATTTTGCCACATCCCCTTGTCTTATGTTCTGCCTGAAAACCCACTCTACCAGCGAGCTGAAACGCTCGAATGCAGAGCAGGAAATCGAGCAGTTGATAGACATAGCCCTGTCATAATAATAAGAGCCCTCAAACTTCATTCCCAAGAGGCGAAAGCTGCTCGGTGAACCGGCAGGAGCTTAAATGCTGATTTCACATCACACTTCACAAGGAGGGCACCCCTGCCGTGTATTCTGACCCTGTCTATTGCTTTGTCGAATGATGTGTATCTTACCGTTGCCAGGTCCCTAGGTATGGCATCATTAACCGAGCGCCCCCTC
Source organism: Sphenodon punctatus (assembly GCA_003113815.1). Taxonomy (NCBI): domain Eukaryota; kingdom Metazoa; phylum Chordata; class Lepidosauria; order Sphenodontia; family Sphenodontidae; genus Sphenodon; species Sphenodon punctatus. Next base: position 669,929 of record QEPC01003843.1, on the reverse strand, counting down.
GGGTATGGCAGGTGATGAATGAGCCGGAATTCTCCTAGTACCTTTTTTGGCACAATCCCCAGGGGGGATATCACGAAATGTTCAAAGGGGGGCTCGAAAAATGGGCCAGCTATCCTTCCTTCCTCTACTTCCTTGCTGATCTTGTCTCTAACAACTCTTTCCATCCCTGATACCGATTTCAGATTAGGTGATTCACACCCTTTGGGGATGGTGCCAGCTGGAATAACAAAACCAAACTCAAATCCTTTTATGAAATATTCCACCTCAGCCTTATTCGGGTGGTGGATCAAATCCGACTCCAGCCACTTAACCTTAATTGGGGTTGGGCCCCTTTCCCTTCCCAGCCCCCTCGTGACCACCTTGATTGTTAGCACCCATTGCTGCTCCTTGTTGGCTCCTCCTACAGTCCGTGGGTTTTCCCTTGTAACAGGTTGAAACAGAGTGGGCTCCTCCACACACCAAACAGGCATGATGGACTTTACATGACCCTCTGGAGCACCTGCCATTCCTATTGCATTCCCAGCAGGTGGCCCCTCCACCCCGCCTGTCGTCTATCCTATTTGGGTCATTTGCTGGGGCAACTCCCCCTTTTACTAATACATGGCCGCTATCCATCTTCGGTGCATTGCTCGTGTTGACCATGCAGTCCAGCCATAAATCCTGTGCGTGGCAATCCCAACGCAGCCTGGGTGTAAAAGACGCCCTATGACAAAAAGCTTCGGGAGGGCAGGGTGCCTGAATGCCTGAAGGAGGCTGTGGTTAGTCCCCTGCTCAAGAAACCATCTCTTGACACTGATGCTCCTGCCAGTTATCGGCTGGTCTCTAACCTTCCCTTTTTAGGGAAGGTTATTGAATGGGCTGTGGCATGGCAGCTCCAAGAATATCTGGACCGCACCAGTTTCCTTGACCCCTCTCAGTCCGGGTTTGGGCCTGGGTATGGTACAGAGACTGCATTGGTGGCCTTGGTTGACGATCTCCGTCTGGTGTTGGACCAGGTCATCAGACCTTACTGGTCCTGCTAGACCTTTCAGCTGTGTTCAACACAGTCAATCATGAGGTGTTGGTGACTCACCTGCGGGACCGTGCCGGGATTGGCGAAACAGTCTTGGACTGGTTTCGTTCATTCCTGGCTGGGAGAACTCACGGGGTGGTCTTGGGGGAGTGTACATCTTCCCCCCGGGACCTCACGTGTGAAGTCCTGCAGGGTGCCATTCTGTCCCCCCTCTTGTTTAACATCTA
>QEPC01003843.1:645956-667083 GCA_003113815.1 Sphenodon punctatus | reverse complement strand
GGGGGGGGGGGGGCGGCACTGGTGTGACCTTCACCCATGTGCCGTTCCACCATAGCACCTGTGCTGCCTGTCACTGACCTCCTGTTTGTGGGGGTTGCTGTGCCTGCCACAGTTGGGTCCCATACCCACTGGCCAGGCCCGTCACCCTCGTGCTCACCCTGTTACCCCCTTGCGCCCTCGTGGTCCCCACCTGTTGCTGGAGGCGGTAGTAATTTCTGACCAACCAGTGTGCTTCCTGACTTTGGTTGCCCATGTCCCAGCTACCCTCCACCGGGTTTTGTTCATCCTCACCTTCTTGGGCCCATCCAACTCCCTCTCGTGGCTCGACTGTTTCGCTCCTCCTCTAGTCTGACATCGCTCCAAGCTCGCACTCCAGCGCCTGTATTCAGTCTCACATCTCTTGGTCACCCCCGTTGTCACTGTCCGGTGTACCACCCTGTTCTGGGTTGTCCAGTGTCTCTTCTGCATCTCCTGCTGATACACCAATGCTCCCCCTGGCCCCTCGGAGGTCCCCTCCTGGAGGGGCCCCAAGAGCTGCTGAAGGGGGAGCCCACCCGGGCCGGCCCATCGGTCCTGACTTGCGTAGGCCCCTGGCCCCTGCCATGGCTGCCCAAAGTTCACACCCTCGCTGTCTGGCGTCCTTTCCCTTGGCTGGGCAGTTGGGTGCCCTCCCGCTCGTGGGGGCGGGGGTGTTCCGTGGCCTGTCATGGCTTGACTTTGCCCCCTTGGTCCACCTGCCTGGCCTGTGGGAGCCCTCACAGAGGGGGAGGGGTTGTATACCCCCCTCTTAGACTCCTTCTCTGTACCTGGCTGGGAGGGATCTGGGACGCCCCCCACACCTCACCGGGTGGTCTGTCTTTCCCCCCCATGCCCCCCACATCCTCGGGGGAGTTATGGGTGGGTTCCCCCCAAGTCTTCTCCTCAGGAAGATCGTTCCCTCTTCTATCTCCCTCCCCCTCATGCCAGAGGTATGCCGCCAGGGCCTTGCAGGCCTGCAAGCACCTCCGCATTTCTTCCCTCATGGGGGGAGGGGAGGCCTCACTCACCCCATCCCCAGTTGGGGGCAGCTGCTCCAGTGTTGGGGGCAAAGTCTCTCCCCTCGTGGCTGGGCCCTTTTTTGGCCTATTCTTTTTGGGCTGGGCGGCTCCCTCCCACTTCTGCCGCCCCATCGCAGGTTCAGCCTCACTCCCTGCAGGTTCAGCTTCGCAGTTTCAGCCTCGCTCGCAGGTTCAGCCTCGCTCCCTGATCTCCTTTTCTGATTTTTTTAAGTCAGCAGCGCTTCTCCACACTGCTGACTATTCAGGGAAAGAGGCAAGAATGGAAATGCCTGGTGATCGCGTGCGCATGGGTGGCACTTCCTCCTCCCCTTCCTAACAAAGGGGAGGGGCTGCCCCCATGCCAACCAATCAGGTGCCGCCTCCACCAGCACCTGATGCCTGGGCGGCCAATCATCGGCCCCTAGGCCGACACTGTGGGGTTTCCCGCACTCCTGCGACTCCCTCCCTCCTCCCCCCATGTTCATCTTGGGGAGAAGAAGGATGCGGCAACCTCCCCACACCTCCATTTTGTCGGTGGAGGGCCCCTTTCTAAGTGATAAGTTAGGCTTGCTGAGCCCAAATGCTCAAAAAATCTCAAATCAGACTTCAGCATAATGAGATTTGCTTAACAAGAGCCATCCACTCTGAATTTGCTCAGGCTCCCCTGCCACTAACATTCTTCTCTTCCTCTCAGGTCATGCCTCAACTCTCCTGGACACACCCACATCCTGGGGCCTCTCCTGACAGAGGGAAAGGTTTCAGCCCCTCCCTCAGGCTTCTTTACCAGTAGAAACTACTTTCCCTCTGCCTGGGAGAGGGGCAAATCCCTAGGTTACTGAAGCCCTGTTTTGCTAGCTTCTTGTTCCACACATCATAAGGAGATGCCTTCTTTTGTTACTGAAACATAGGGTGTCTTTAGATAACATCAATGGGTGTCTGAATGTGTGTTTTGACTTTGATATGAACGTCAGTTTAGACAAACAAGCCATCTTGGGGCAAATCGGTGTTTTGCTCGCTATCCGATCTTAGTACGCAAACGCTGCCGCCTTGTTCCCCGTGTTGTACCTGCTAACATGCCACACAATATCATTAGACACAACATTGGCCATGTGTTCAGCTGGAACACGCAAATTATCCTTGTGATGAAATGGTGTCCACATCGCGTGTTCAACGGATGGCCAAATTGGTGTTGGGATTGTCATGGTGCTTACACATAATGGCCAAACACGTGCTTAGGGGTTTTGACACCTGATGGTTGTCATGTCTAGAGACACCCAATATCACTCTAGTGTCTCTTCCTTGCCTGCTGAGTTGAGACAATTGTAATAAGTCAATCCCACAATGAACACCTACCCAGAGCTTCAACATGCTCCTGGTTGCTCAACCACCTATTGTAGAGTGAAGGGACGGGGAAAGATGAAACACCCATCTGATACCAGCCTCATCTTAGGGGGAAATGTCTTCCTGGTTCCAATGAAGATGACCAGCTACTGTCCATGTTAAGGGTGGGTGTGAGGGTCAAAAAAATAGTAATTATAAGCCACCCTGAGCCTTAGGGGAAGGGCAGGGTAAAAATGTAAGTGAATAAATAAATACAATGAAATAAAATGCTCCTATACCTGCCCCTGCCAGTTGTGTGGTGAGGGCTTCTTTTATAATGCTTCAGAGTTCCTGCCACTCGCCTGAGCTGCCACTACCACGCATGAGGTTGGAAGTGCTACATGTCAACCGCCCAGCCATCTCCTCTAACGCTTTCCATCTTCCGGGTCAGCGAGAGTGGCAGCAAATAATCCCTACCTGCAGAGGCAGGATTGTATGTCCAGTGCTGAATGTGAGTGACTCAGAAAAATTATGTTTCAAGCCCTCCCAGCTAATAAAAATTCTGGTTAACATGTCCTATTAATTATATCACTGCACAGCGCGCTCCTATTTTCAACCTCTTTGATTAAGATCTTGCTCTGCAAAACCTACTTAGACCCTTCTGTCATCTCCATTTATAAAGACAAGGTAGAAGCACAGTAGTTGAGACATAACTGTCTTTCCCTTCTAAGCTTAATTTAGATCCTCCTCTAGGTTCCTGTGGTTGTGGAATATCCCAGATATCTAGACAGGGCAAAGTGTTTGGGGAAAATAACAGATTGACCAGACAAAGCATTTAAAAGATAGGGATCATTCAAAAATGAGGTGCAATTCACTTTAGGAGAAATAAACTTTTTTTCTTGTCAAAAATGACTGTTTAGAAAATTTGTACCTGTTATCCTTGAGTCCTTGAAGGCCAAAATCAAGTGAGCATGAATCTTTTCAGAAGGAAGATTTTAGACATCCTGTGGTAAGCATTTAGAAATAGGAAGATGTGTGTGAGATGGGCAAAGAAGCATTTTATTTTTCCAGGCTAGGATATATATACTGCCTTATGATGAAGCATCTAGCATTGCACATGGGAGGTTTTGTACAGACTTCAGTAGGAACCAGATATTACTGCTTTAAAACATTTTTATAAGGGGCTGATATTCAGGGTACTTTCACACCTGTGGGAAAGGTCCAGTTCAGTCAATCGGCATTCTAAAGACGCATATCAGAGGAAATCACCAGGCTGTTGGCATTCACACCTCATCAAAGACACAGTTAATTTGCACGCATCTCTGATCTGCCAGCTTCCTAATAATAACCCTTTCCTGCAGGTGTGAAATTGCTCATAGTGTATTGATGTTGGTGGTATTGGTATTTACTCACCATCTCTCAAAACCAGGCTCTAAATGAGGGGTGGAGCATCTTTTTATTCCCACAGGCCACTTTGAAGGTTAGTACACATTCTGTGGGCTGGACAGGAGTTCAGAGTGAGGGTGTTTCAGGGTGTGCTCAGGTTGGGAAAAAGAAGAGAAGGATTCAGATCATGGAGCTATGCGAGGGATCCATTCCCCTATCTTTGAGTGCACACACCCTCAACTGTGCTCCCTTACCTTGAGCTGGCACAGTGCTTGAGAGCTGGGACTAGCTCCATGGGCCAGAACTGTTGTCTCCTGTCCCTCTCTGGATCGTTCTCTGTTGGGGATGATTCCTCCATTTTTCCGCATGTCCTTGTTGTGTTCTTGCTTTGCTTTTATGATTTCCAGCTCTTTCTCCTTCTCCAGCCGTTCTCCTTTTCCTTGGGTTGCAATCTCATGGGTTTCTTTTCCAGCTCCACCTTTCATTTTTCTTCTTGGAACCTTTCTTCCATTTTCAGCTTTGCTAATTGGATTTCATGTTCCATTTTTAGTTTCATTATTTCTATTTCTGATTGTGTTTCAGCTGCTGGGCTCTCCTCAGCTCCTGCATGCATCCTTTCTTGAGCTGCATGTGTTCTGAATAAGGTCTGCTTTACTTTTCTCTTCTGTGTCTATTCCTCTTTTTTGACACTCTTGTACTAGCTGTTCTTTGTTAATCCTGGGCAGTGCCTCCATTTTGTCTGCCTAACACTGACTCCCCAAATGACAAAACAAAATAACAAACACAGCACTCTTGCAAAATCTTTGCCTGTTTTTCCCCCAAGTCTAGGAGCCTAGTGTCATCAGCAGCTGGCAACTCAACTGTTTAGTCACTGCACATTGGTACACAGTCTTGGATTCGTTTATTTTATTTTATTTTTACTACATTGACTCACCTCTGTGATGGAACTGGGAGCTCTCTGCCCCACCCTGGGCTGGCTGTGACTCCGTCTCCCCACTTATAGTGCCCACTGCCTACCGGACCAGCTCCCTCAAGGAATGCTCTAGTAAGGGTTAACTCTCTTCTCACCTGTACCCCAGAGGTTCCCAGAACATTGAAATATGAGTCTCTAACTCAGAATCACCCCACTGTGTCACCCAGTGTCAGTATCATGTAAGAACGCAAGGCTTTCGTTAAAAGAATTTTAATTTGTAAATCAAAATCAAGATTAGTGCAAGATTGAATACAAGAGTCCAATAAAGCAAAATATAAGATAACACGAGTCTACCTTATTTTGTGAGTTTCTAAACTAAATCTAACCCTATGCAGTTGTATGTTTGAAATTTAATTTCTTAGCTAGATGGAATGGCTGAATCCACTTTCTTGCTTCTGTTGCAAAGTCAATCAATTCCAGGATGAATCTCCCCCTCCTTTGTTGATGATTCTTAAATACCTTTCTCAGTCCTTCCAGAGCCTCCCCCCCCCCCCCCACACCTCCCCTCTCCCGAGCCTGTGGCATGTACTACAAGTATCCCATCTGCATTTCTTAACATCAGCATTGTTGTCTCTGTTAACTGTTCCAGACAGGCTGTATTGGGATCACACTCCATTAAAAAAAAAGTAGTCTTATTACATAGCTCACAATGTATTTATTCTCATTCCATAGGGTTTTCATATAATATTTCATCATAGTTTTATGTATCTCTTATTTCTGAGTTGAAAGACATCAGACATGACTGTGAAGTGTAAATTTAAAGTAGTCACACCATATACATGTGTGTTATGTATGTTGGTTTTATATTCTTCATCACACCACGTATGGGCTGAATTTGGCCCTTGGACAGGAGGTTCCCCACCCTTGCTCTAAATGATTTAGAAGTCAATTCCTAACTCTCTAGAAAACTGACTAACACAGCATGAAACTTAAGAAACTAAATTGCCTATTCCTGGGAAACAAATGTGCATTTTAGGGGAGAGGACCATAATGATGGCAACCAATAATAGGCATTATTTAGCAAACTGTTGAATTGAAGGAACACAGAGGTGTTTGCTGTCTGCTGTTTTGCAGAATCACCTGGCATGGACCTTGGCAAGAAGGTCAGCATCCCTAGAGACATCATGCTGGAAGAGCTCTCGCTGCTCAGTAACAGAGGTGCAAGGCTCTTTAAGATGCGCCAGAGGAGATCCGACAAGTACACATATGAAAACTATCATTACGTGTCCAATAAGCAAAGGAACGTGAGTATTTTACAGTAGAAGTGGAGCAATACTGTCCCTGGGCTATCACAATTTGCATGGTACTGATTGCAAGGATGATCTGTAGCTTCAGGAAAAACTGTAAACCAGCCCAAATTATAGGTCAGTAGCAACGCCTACAGTTTAGATTGCCCACCACTTAACATCATAGAACCCTACTTTTACTTGCTTGTAACTTTGAAACACTTTAATTATTTGGGGTTGAAATTTTTGTCCTATACCTAATTTCTGCGTCAGGTTATTTTATTTTTTAAAAAAACTTCTGAAAAAATGGTTCAGCCATTTCTAAGAATGAGGTTAGGGATAAAACGTTGCTTTGGCTATGTTTCGCAGGCAGATTTTGCCTGTTTCACTGGGAAGAGAAGAGACTTTGGAACAAAGTTGCTCTTGTCTAAGGAATGTGCCTTTTACTCATGAAAACAGATGAGAAGTTAGCATGAGGAATCCATGTTCAGTCCCTGCAGCCACCACTCACCCCCCGCTCACAGGTTTAGCGTGTCCAACCTGGTAAATGGGCAGCCCACAACATATTTTTCATTTGTTTACAACAGCCTTCACTCAGTGGCGTTAGTGAGAGTGGAGGGGGAGGAAGCAGTCACTTTTAGAATGCTTTAGGTCACTAGCAGTAGCTGGAGGGCACCACCTCATTTTCTTCACCCCCTGCCTTGCTCTCCCTCTCCTCAGCCCACCTGTCAGCTGTCTGGGCTCGCTAATGTTCTCCCCTCTCAGCAGGTTGGGCGTGCTAGCGCTCTTGCCTCTTCCTGGCCTGCCTGTCAGCAGACGAGGGGTGTCTTTTGACGTAACGCGGTTCAGTGTTCTGTAACACAGTGTCCTACCGTTACAGTGTTGTTTAGACATAGCGTCAACACAGTGTTCCCCCCAAACACTGGAAGTGAATGCTTTCAGGTCTTGACAGTTTAATCAGTGTTTTGGGTGAACACTGTGTTGATGGTATGTCTAAACACTGTAACGGTAGGACACTGTGTTACAGAACACTGAACAGCGTTATGACTAAAGACACCCTGGGTGTGCTAGCACTTTCCCCAGCCACCTGTAAGCTGGCTAGGCACACTAGCACTCCCCCCTCTCCCTGACCGCCTGTCAGCTGGCCAGGCTCTCCCCTCTCCCCCCACCTGTCAGCTGGCTAGCTCTCCCGCCTCCTAGGCGCACTATGAGTGACTCTGTGGTGCTGGCAGATCTGGATATGGGCAAGGCTGTGGCTGAACCTAATTGATGAGATGTGGACACATGGGTGTACATTAATGTAGAGATTTGCCTGTTCAGTGGGCCAGTGATCCCCTGTAAGACACCATGAGTGGTGGGTGAGTGGGTGGTGGGCATGTGGCGGGTGTGGACTAACATCTGGCAGCCACCCAATAAACACGCAGGTGGACAAACACCTGGTGTAGACTAATGTGAGCTAACGTATTATTTGTTTTCACCCACTGTCTCCATGAAATTCTAGCACACTGACTGAGCTTTAACCCACTGAAATCTTCAGTATGCACATGCTCGGCAGAAATGTGTTAGAGTTTATTCTTTGATCCAGACTCACTTGTCATGTTCTGGGAGGCCAGCAATTGATCCTCTTGTCAGATAATGCTGCTGCGGTGCAGGTTATAGGAATAGAGAACAGAGAGACTCTCTTTTCTGTGCTCCATATATCATGGATGAGAAGGAAATCCTTATTACAGCATTTTGAAGAGTGGGGAAGAGAGGGTTAAGGAGGCCCAAAGGGACAGAAGTTGCAGGAGGCATGGAGAAGAGGGGGCTTTGGTGGAAGGGTAGCTCTGACACACAGAGATAAGAGCAGGAGAGGGGCTAAGGCCTGGGGGCTGAAGGGGGAGTGTCAACAGCTTTGGAACAAAGGAGAAGAGGAACAGTGAATAGAATTACCACTCTCCTGGTTTAATCTCTGAGTTTTAATCAGTCATCCTCAGGCTCTGAGTGAAGCCCGGATTTCTCCAGGTTATCCAGGAGTTTGCTAGATAACCCAGAGAAACTACAAACTACAGCTGTGCGGGCAGCTGGGGATGGTGTCCAAAAAGGGCAGGACAAAAAGGGTCTCTTGCCCCTTTCTGACATGGCCCTGACTCTTGCAGAACACTGTGGTGTCAAGTCTTCCCACATCAGAAAACGGTGGGAAAGTCTCTTTGCCCTGCCCCCTTCTGGTGTGTCCCTGGCCAGGGTCAAAGCCTAGAATGTGGCATCCCTAGTTGTGAGAACAAGGGCAGACAGAAGCAGAGGGTCAGGAGAGGCGCCATGGAGTGGGACAGGAGGATAGAGGCAGGAATAGAAGGCAATTTGTCAGGAACAGATAGGAGTCCTGATGTGAAAGATATTTAGTCCTGGGATGCAGTGGTGCAGGGGTGGATTAGGGGCAGGTTTGTGGCTCTGGGGCAGAAGGAGAGAAGAAGAGGAAGAGAGGAGAAGGATTCTCAGAGGGACTAATAGGAGAAAGAGAAAAAGTAGAAGAGGTAACAGAGGGACTCTGGGGTTCAGGCAGAGGCAGAAGGGATTATTCCCTCCAGAGTCGGGAACAGATATTGAGATATTGAGTTTCCCGAGTCTCACCATTCTGCTGTGAAAAGCACTAGTAGCATGTCCCCCCGCACACGCACACACTGTTACTGTATGAGAGGTGTCAACCTGTTTTGTGGCTTTGAAAGACCCAGCCTTGTTGGCACCCCTTTTGGGGGTCTTTAGGTCTCCACGTTATCTGTTTTTGCGACTTTTATTTCTTTAAACAACATTTTAAAATAGGAAATTATGCAGAAAAACCCCACATTCAAAGCCTGGTAAGACTTTAATATTGACTTTGGTACCCATTCCTTCTCTGGCCTTGGGTCATTCAGTTAATACTTCTACTTCAGTTTCCTCATGGGTATGAATAGGAAAGAGGGCACTTACAGACTACATTTAAGGTGTACTGAGAGTTTTATAAGGTGAGGCTCAGTCCTGAAAAGTACATAGCACGCTAGCCAAAACTTTGCAGACCACATAACCTTGTTTTACTGTGTACATACAAAAATCTTTAGGGATGAATTTTCATGGAAAAAGATCTTTCTGATCTGATAGACCACAGCTACAAAATGGGTTGTCTCAAAGACCCATTTGTCTGTCTGTATTTATTTGTGTCTGAGATAATTTCTATTCTGTGAACATAGCTTTTATGAAACCAGTGCAGAAATGATTTTAAAGACCCATGCATGTCACATAAGACCAAATCCCGGTTGGCCAGTCGTAGGATTGTTAACAAGAAATTATACAACAACATACACTACAGATGAAGTCTAGTCTTGGCAGTAAGAGGGAGTGATGACTCTTTCATCCACCCGTAAGTGCTGACTTGAACAGCATTTCTAGAGCTTTGATTCTCTCCTTCTCAGTAGAGGGGAACGTCTTGCCCGGTGTAGTTAACAAATCTTCACCATGTACCCTAGGACTTTCCAGAAGCAGAGGGTCAGCAGAGGAGCCATGGGGATAGGAAAGGAGGACTGGGGAAGGAATAGGAGGCAGAAGAGGGACCCTAGGACTTTCCAGAATACACTGAGACCTGATTTAAAAATTCTCTTCATAGTTAAATGTATTTCCTTTTTTATTTTACCCTATCCTACTATGTAACCGTCTGTATTTAAGTTTCTTTTAGACTGTGTGTCATAGGTAAAATAAGGTACTGAGTTTTTAGAAGGCTCTAATACTGTTTAAGTAACTAAAGCTTTAGTCCTTGGGAGTAATGGCCCAAAGGGAAGGGTGGGTATTCCCAACCTCTCATTAATTTCCCCAAAGTGACCTGCACTGAGGTTGTTATTATTATTACAAAGCAAGGGGAAAAGAACCCCTTACAGGTGAATATGTATAGATCTATGAAAAAATTAATAGTTAGATTCTACAGTCAGCTAGTTGTACTGGTTGACTGCTACAGTAGAAAGGATGCTCTAAAGGAATACAGATTATTGCTTGCTAAAGATTATGGGGACCTGTGTATAATTCCTAGGTCAGCTACAGATTTACTGTGTGATCTTGAGTAGGTTAATCAATCCCAGTATCTCAGAAGAACATAAGGATTGTCATAGATGGTTAGACCAATTAGTCCATCTAGCCCATATCCTCTCTCTGGCAATGGCCAATACTGGATGACTCAGGAGAAGTGTAGAAAAGTAGGGAATATATCCATTCCCTGTCTTTTACTATTGGGGTGGAAACCAATGGCACATTACTCTCCCTCACCATTTTTTGCATGTGTGGTGAGGTGACATACCCCAAAACCCTGAGGGTGGGTAATCTAACAAACTACTCGATTTGGTGTGTAGGCAATGGCCACTGGCCAAGCTGGGAGGAGGCAGGAGGAATTGGCATGGAGCAAACCGCAGTCCTTCATGTTTGAGTGGCTGTTAGAAGAGAGAGCACCCGCACCCATGCCACCTGTGCTATTGCTGCTGGGCTAGCTTTGTTCTCTTGCAAGGGGGGTGGAGGAGTGCTCTCTCCTTAATCCCAGCCACTCCTCCAAGTGGCTGGGAGAGGAGAGAGTATCCACTCCCTCTCATTTGCACTATTGCCACTATGGCCACTATGGTCCTCGGGATCACAACAGCACTAGCCCAGGCTGTCTGCGCTCAGGGAGAGTGCAGGGGGAGAATGCCTGTTAGCACAGCAGACTGCAAACTTCAATTTACCCAGGGTAGCAGCAGAAGCTATGGGCAGGGATCGGATCTGGTCTGCAGGTCCACTCGCTACCACATTTTCCAGTCCCCCCTTCAGCATAGCTAACAAATGACACAAAAGCTACGTGGAGGGGAGGAACATCCTGCAGGACCCATGGCGGGCTCCACATTGATGGAGACTCCACCATGCATGCCTGGTGTAGAGATGCCCGAGAACAACTCTGCACTGGCCAAAACAACAAACAGCACACCACCCGCTCACTTTTGAGTGGGTAGTATGTTGTTTGTTAACTCTCTTGGCTTCCAGCCATCAGAGGTTGTATTTCCTGTCCATGTTGAATCTATCATCCATTAATCTGTCTAATCCTTTTTTGTACTCATTTATGCTACTGGCCGGCCTTTAGTATACCTCATGGGAGTATATTGGGAGTTCCATAGGCTAACTGTGCATTATGTGAGAAAGCATTTCCTTTTGTTTGCTTTAAACCTGGATCCCTATATCATCAGGTGTCCCCTAGTTCATGTATTATGGGGATGGATAACAGTTCCCTATTTTCTCTCTCCACTCCATTCATGATGTTATAAGTCTCTATCATATCCATGGGAGAGGGGAGCAGGTGGGTACAATAGCACCTCCCTGGCCTATGCCTGGCTCCACTCCTTCCAAGCATTGTGATGTCATGATGCTTGAACAAATGGGCTTGGTCATGTCAGAAATGAATGGGGACCCCCTTTGCCCTGCACCCCTCTGATGTGACCACATCTCTTTTCCGAGAATCATGATGCCACAATGCTCAGAAAGGGGCACCTTCCCCACACCCTGTCTCCCTGAAAGTAATTCTGCTGGTGTCCTTGTTATATCCTCCCTCTGCCATATCTTCTTTAAGATGAAGAGCCTTAGCCTTTCTAGCGTCCCGTCATATGGAAACTATTCCATAGCTTTGACTCCAGTGCCCCATCTTTAAAAGGATACTTCCCTACCTCATCAGTGTGCTGTGAACTCATTAATGCTCATATGCCATAAGGCCCAAAGAGCACCAAAGAGGAATGAATTTATCTGAAAGACACTTGTGTGAGTGTCCCAGTTGGATAATGTCAGCCCGGCTAGGGTTCTCTTAATCTCTTTATGTGCATGTGATATCAGTGGCTTTTGTTTCTGTTCAAATGCAGCGCAGCGAGGCCATGCAGAGTGCTAAACTGGATACGAGCAGCATGCAGTCTGGCCAGCAGCATGTACCAATGACCCCTCCTAACACACCTGACCCACGGAGCCCACCAAACCCTGAAAACATTGCCCCAGGTAAAGAGGGAAACAATGGCATACTCTGTTCAATCCCAGCCATTTCCCAGTATGGAAAGCAGTGGACCAATTTATCCAAAATAATTGCCAGCTTATTATTTTATTAAAGATTGACAAGCAGATGCCGTTAGAGTAAAAACTAATCTAGGTCTTCCTCTCTAGTACAAATGCATGTAGTTACCTTGTTTCTGTTTGTGATTATCTAGTCAGTCATCTTTAGTCTCAGAAAAAGCTGGTTAAGTTGTATCTTTTATTGGACCAACTGTTGTTGGTGAGATTCGGAAAGCTTTCAGGCCTGATATGTGTTACCTTCACCTGGAAAGCTGTTTCCCACCACAACTCCCCCTCTCTAAATGTTCAATTTAGCTTAGTCCTGTACCTGCGTTTACTATTACCTACTTTTTCTAGGTCTCTGTTGTTTTAAATATCTGGCATGTTTCCCCCTCACCCCCACAGTCCCCCTCTCAAATTGTTTTTTCTTGCCCCCCCCCTTTCCCCAAGTCACTGCCTTCTTTCATGTATACCTGTTCTACGTTTGCTCAGTCTATAGTTTTCATTTGCTACATGCCTGAGGTAGGGCCCTGTATAGTCTGAAAGTTTGCATACTTTTACAAGCTTCATTTGGTCCAATAAAAGATATTGCTTGAGCTGTTTTGTCTCCATCTCTTATGGGACCAACACGTCAATTGCCCTCTCTCTCTATGGGTGTTTTTAAATGAGACACATCCACGCATGGTCCCCCACCATCCACACGTCCAACCATTCATTTGAAGTTGGTGCCTGGGGCTGCACGCTCCTGTGACCCCACACTGGCCATTCACAGTCACACATGGAGCACTGCTGAAGTCCCAGATGGGCCAGGTGGGCTACCTCTGCGGGCAGGACAGCCATGCTGGGAGCCGCTTGTCTGAACCAAGTTTGTGTGCATGGGTGCCCTGCTGCCACCCCATGCACTGACTAATTGCTTCCCCCCCCCTCAAGCCTTGCTCATTTAAAAACACCCTATGTCTAGTCTCACTCAGACAAGAAGTAGCTAGACATTTTGAGAGAAACTACACCCACAATAACTGTGACTGATTCATGACAAGAAACACTGCAAATCTCACAACGAAATCGAATCTAATAAGACCGCAAGCCTATTTTCAGCCAAAAGTGTATTAGAGCTGTTTGGCTGTAGATGTAGGGCCTTAGCTGCTGCAAATTGGCATAACCTGACCTCATTGCTCTGCCCAACTTTTATATCATGAACCTTTGGTGGGATAATGCACCGGAAAGTAACTGGGATTGGTACCCACACTAACTGTTAGCATGTGCTATCCCACGGGAGTATTGTTCTCTTAATTGCTTCTTTTTACCAAGCCTTCAAAGGAGTTATACATTTTAACACGAGAAATCACCATTGAGACCATCTAGTCCCACCTCCTGCATAGCAAATGCCATAGAATTATATCTAGTGATATACTCTGTATCAAGTATGTGAATTTTGGTTAAGCCGGAGTATCTCTCTCAATAGAATCTGCCCCCCCAGCTAATTGTACCATCTTTCAGCCTTTAGAGGCAATTATGAAATCAGTGAAAGGCTGGCTGAACTCTTTCTGTGAGAGTAACTGAGAAGATAATCTGGTTCTCTGGCAGCAGAAATGTTTTTGGCTCTTTCAAGAGCCCTTGGCTGCAAGGATTTCTGTTTTCTTTATTTGAGGCACTGAGCTACAAGGAGGCCTTGTTTGTTCCCTTTAGAAACTAGAACTGTCTGAATAACTTGTGACAAATAATTTATTCAGAGAACGTAGCCCTCTTTCCTGCTTGTGGCTAATCCACAAGCAGTTTTTAAAAAAAACAAATTCATGCTTTATACAGAATTATTCAGTGTTTTGAGCACACAAATTTCAGACTATGAGAGCATGTCTACATGGGGAGGAAGGATGTGTGGTTTTAACATGGGTTAAGGGTGTATTTATGGGTTAAAATCCTCCAGAAGATAGCGTACCATGTGTCTAAACAAGTTTGCTAACTACGTGCAAGGTATAGGTTTTACCTTGCCTGGTGATATGTATTTATGCATGTTAGTATGTCTACACAGAGACTTTAACACATTAGATATCATGTTAAAATATGCCTTTGCTTGCTTGGATAGTTTCTGAATGACGACAGTGGCTGTTTTTACATGGACACTAAATCCAGAATAATGTCTCTCAACCCAGGTTCAAATTAATGTCCGTGTAGACGCCTAGACCTAGTTTAAATTATTCAGGTTAAGGTTGAACCAGGGTTTATTTAATCCTCATTTTCAAGGATTTATTTTACCCGGGATCAAATAAACCTGGGTTAATGTCCATGTAAATGGTAAATTCAAATTGAATATAGAGATTATTAGTCGATAAAGCAAACATCCTCTCTACCCAGGAATGTTTCCACTATGGTTGTCAGTGCTTTCTGGAGCTCTGGCCAGGAAATCAGCAATTTGATTTCTCTTCCCCCAGACCTGGTACATAGATTAGCTGTGGGATCATTGAAAGATATCTCTAAAGGTGAACAAAAATCATAGCGGAAGAAGGTGATGGAACTCAGCAGCAAAGCACTATGGGGTTTTTCAGTCATCCATGTTCGTCTAAACTCATATTAACCATTTACACTGTGATCCCAGATTAATGAGTATTCCAAGTTGTAAATGTCTGTGTAAACAGGAACCAAGGATTAAGAATCCTGGATTTTAAATATGGTTTACTGTCCGTGTAAAAACAGCCACAGTATTACCTTATCATGGATTATAAAAGTACAAGCAGTTTGTATCCTCTGTGTTTCCACAAGCCTAATGTGATATGGATGGATGCAATATCTGTTACCAAAGCTGAAATTAGAGCTAATAAGCCAGTTTGAGTGTTTTACCTTTTCTGATTTGGAAAAAAAGTTGTTTTGAAAGTTGGACAGAGCAATAAAGTTGATTTAGAGAATCAATAATCCATGATGTAAAAAAAAAGAAGGGATTTTTTTTTCATTCTGACAAATAGATCACATGTTAGAATGTGGCTAGATGTCAGATCATATGTTCACCATATACCAAACTATATCAAGTATTGCCATCTTTACTCCTTCTGAATAGTATCTAACTATGCATAAAAACAGACATGACACTGGATCATTCTGGCCCACTTTGACCCACTTTGCACTGGACCTTACCTGCACATTTGTGTAGGTGCCGCCAGATGTTGGTCAAGGATTGTGGCTGCAGTTAGCCTGGACTGTCCCCCTTCCCCCCAGACTATGGCCGTTTTAAAATGAGTATGTGGGGAGGGTCCATGTCTGCTGACTGGAACAGACACAGAGCACCCACTCAGGGAGAGTGTGTGGGGAGGGATTCTAATGGGCAGCTCCCTGGGTGGGTAATGCAGCAGCCCTCATGTACTCCGCCTGCCACAGACCATGGGGGAGGAGGAAGGGGCAGAGCTGGCCTTTGAAATCAACATGTCCTGGCTGAGCACTGGGGAACCTAGGCTCCCCAGCACTCCGAGCCAGTTCCTGCGCCTTGCAAAGGCTGTTTCCCCATCCACTGTACCTCTGAACGGTGGACCACTCAACTGACATGGCTGGCTATTGCTGTTCATACAGGCTGGGGATGTGTGGGCGTTGGCTCCCAACCACTTTTTTGGCTGCCCCCGCATGGCGCACTACAGCTTTTTCACCAGTGTCCTGTGAGTGGTCAAGAGTGGGTGGTGCGTGGGTCATGGGAATGCACACCCACCCACACTACCTTCACATGGGCATTTGGGTGGGTGGTTGATAGGTGGACATAGGTGGTGTGTCTCGTTTAAAAATGGCCTTAGTCCAGGTCACAGGCTGGATTAAGGTCTACCTGATCGGGCCAAAGCAGGCCACAGTGGGCTATCATGGCTGCCCATCATAGGAGGGGACGAGGGACTGGGTGCAGCATGGGAGTGGATCTAGCTGCACATTCGTGCATCCCCCCGCCCTCCCCGGGGGCTCAGCGGTGGGTATGTTTGTTGTACGGCCTGACCTGGTCCGGACTGTGTCTGCTGCATAGGGATGGGCGAACAGAACTGAGTTCAGAAATTCGGTTTGGTTTGGTTCAGTTCAGTTCGAAAATCGAGTTCGATTCGGAAGTTCAGTTCGGTCGACCGAACTATTCGAGTTCAGTCTGAACTCCGAACTTCTGAACACAGTTCGGAAATTAAAATCTCATTGAACTAAATGGAATATTAGTAACAGTGACTAACTCAGAAGGTGTTGAAAGGGGAGAGGGCAATGAGTTTTGTTACTTGCTGTGCCCGCCTCACTGCAAGCCCCATTGGCTCCATGCAGCATAGCTCGTGGCCAATTGCAGCCTGCGAAGCCAGTGGTCTGAGGAGTAAAGGGATGGTGATTGGGCAGGCTGACTGCTACTCCAAGCCTCTCCACTCCTAGTGCCTGGAAGTCTTCTCCTCAGCTGGAAACACCCCCCCCCCCGGTGTCACGCAGGGGTCGCGTTTCTCCCGCCCGCACTCATCCGAACTCGGTCTGAACTGACTGAACTGTTTGGTCATTTCAGAGTTCAGTATCTGATTTGGTTCCGTCGCTTCGGGTTCAGGTTCCGGTTCGGATTCGGTCATCCGAACAGACCGAATTCAGTCCAAACTCCAAATTTCCGAACCGCGTTCGCACATCCCTACTGCTGCAGCTTCCCAACCCAAGTTGGGCTGCCACCATGAGGCCGTCACTTCTGTTTCCACCCTAGGTAAGCAGTCTCACTGAAGCCAAGTACCATGAAGTACTTGCAGAGTAGGATACCATTGAACAAGAAGGGGATAGATTTTGCAACATCAATGTCTCATTGATTTGGGAGAGAATGAATAGGCCCACTTTTCCTCTTTCTTGTACCTTGCACAATCACCTGTGTAAAGTGTGCAAAACACTGCTGTTCTGGTGTAGTTGTGTTTATAACCATTTTGCACAGTGTATATTATTAATCTTTACTTGCTATGTAGGGGTGTGGTGAGAATGTATTCTTATGTGAGTGCTGCACTACAAAATACTGGGGTGAAAAATGCTATGTAATGGCCAGTGGTGTTTTAATTATTTCTCCTTGTAGGGTATTCTGGACCACTAAAGGAAATTCCTCCGGAGAGATTCAACACGACTGCTGTGCCAAAATACTATCAGTCCCCCTGGATAGAAGCCATCAGCAATGACCCAGAGCTGCTGGAGGCTTTATACCCTAAACTGTTTAAGCCAGAAGCCAAGTTAGAGCTGCCAAGCTACAGGAGCTTTAACAGGTATTTTAGAGAAGATGCCGAGTTTTACAAGATGTTGGAAGTGGAAATATAAACAAAGAAGCTAAATGACAAAAAATTGACAGACAGTGTAGGCTTTGGGGAGAAAACTGAATAAGCCTGGAATCCAAAAACCAGATCTCAGCCTGAGAGCTAGAAAAACAACAACACAATAATAAGTTTATAATCAGAGGGACTAGGAGACAATTAATTAAGAAAGGAAAAGAAAGACGAGAGCATGTAGGAGATAAAATTAGGAACCTGATGGAAAAGACAAGAGGTATTAATAATAGCCTGATCCAGCATCCATCAGGCCTTTTGTCTGACTTCAACAGATGTTGGATTATGCCCTAAGTCAGTGACATCAGACTTGACTGGTGCAGGAGCCTCACAAGCCATTCAATGTCACCTAAAAAGCTGCATGGAGTGCTGGGAGATATAGGGTTCAACTGGGGGCAAACCACAGTTCTTACTGCCAATCAGCTGTTATTGCTAAAAAGCTCATTGTCGGTGCACCCCCCAAATGAGACACGACACCAGGAAGTTGAAATTCTAAATGGCCGCACTCTTTATTTATAACATATTATGGATCCGAATTGTGATGATGGGGGCAATTTGCTCAGGTGAATTGGGTCCAGCACTCATAATCAAACACATTAACACAACTCAGGGATTGGCCCGATATCCCATCGGGTACCAATCCCTCTTAACTGTTCTGAATGTCTCCCCCTCCCGATACCGCAGTCATGGGGAGGGGGACCATGGCCCATGTGGGCCGGAGGAAGGAGGATAGTGCCCTCAAGCCGGGGACAGTACATGTCCCTACGGCCCTCGCGGTCACTTCTCCCAAGGGGTTGACTCCACTGCTTGCCATACCCTGCGTTTGCGGCTGGGATCACTCCCCCATCTCTTAAGGAGATGCCCCAAATTAATCTTCTACCCTACCTAACTGGTGCTGGACCCCTGCAGAGTGCAACAAAGTCAACAATTGCAGCAATAACAAATTCTAGAGGGTTGAATTCAATTAGCTAAATGTCCCCAAACACTATGAGAAAGGTGAAAAAACGAACAGCAGATAGCCCAATAATGTTGTTTGCAAAAAATTCCTTCCTGGCCCTACTAACTGACTGCACAGCCATAGTGTTTAGTGGGGCGGGTGGTAGGGTGCTGCTCAGTTCCTGCTGCCTCCTAGCTGAAGAGGCAAGCGGGAGAATTGTATACATGCAGCGCCCCTCTTGGGCGGTGCACCAATCAACTGCGCACTCTTTGCGCTCTTTCCAGTGAGGGTTGCCTAGCAACCCTTGCCGGGTCTGTTCTTTCCCACAGTGCGGGTGCCTTCTTCTTGCAGCTACACTGCCGCAGAGCACCACACTTCCGCAGTGGATTACCAGGGTTGCTGACGAGGGGAGTAGTGCTCGGAGAAAGCACCCCCCCTTTCTAAGTGTCGTGCCCCTTGAGTCCCCTGAAGGGGTGCAACAAATCTGCCTTCGCCGCCAGGGTGTCTGCGAAGGGGGGAATTGGTGGTTGCTGCTCATCAGCTGTTAACACTAAAGAGCTGATTGTCATTCACAGTTGCCGTGGTGGGTCCTTAATAGAAGCTGGGGCTGCTACTACTGTGGATGGGAGTACATGACTGTAGTAAGCCACAGATGAAGCCCTAAGATGAAAGCCCATTTGTAGCTCATGAGTCCATTTGTAGCTCATCTATGACCTGAGTATCATGCCCTAAATGAACATAGTGGGAAGGCATAACTAGGTGAGAATTTGGCTCACAAACAGTATAGCACACATAATGTTTTCTTCTTGATGTTTGCAACTCAACTCACATTCAGCAAGCTTGTGTTTTGAGGCCTGATCCTACAGAGCTGGGTGTCCTCGGTATCCAGTCGCTAACCCCTGGATCCTTGAAGGAGTTAGGAACACTGACTTCCTCACAGAAGTGCTCAGCAACTGGCATGGTCACCCTTTAACGATGAGTCACAGGTCACGGTACTTCATGCAATCTCTAGCATATTGAGAATAAATAGATTTCATTTCTGAAGCTGCAAAAGAGGGCTGACTTTCACCCCAAACATGGCACCAGTTTCAGGGAGCTGTGGGTGGGGGAGGCAAGGGAAGGCAAACTGGAGAAGGGGTTGTTTACATGCTAACTGGTATACCAGGGCTTTCAATTGGACCATCTGACATGTTGACATTGGTTAGAACTCAGAACTATTTTTGGAAACTTTAGAAAACATCGAGGCTGTTTCTCTCATTTTAATTCACACTGAGCACAGAGGCTTCATTTGTTAAACTCAAAGACTTTTTTTTTTTTTTAACATGAATGGTTCCCATTTAACTTCAGCAGACTAAGCCAACCCAAAACACCCACAAAAGCCCAGAGAGGTGGCAATCCATTGCCATAGGAAATAGGCAAATAGGTGATGCAAGTCTGTAGGAAAATGTCAAGACCATCATTTCCAATTATAAAAGGGGTGGGGGAACAATCTGTGAGGAATAGATTGAAAGAACTAGGAATGTTTACCCTACAAAAAAGATTAATGGGGGACATGATATCAATTTTCCAATATGCAAAAGGCTATTGTAAGCAAAATGGTGCCCAGTTGTTCTCCCTGGCCACTGAGGATAGGTCTGGAGGAAATGGGTTTAAATTAAAGGAGAAAAGATTAAGCTAAATATTAGGAAATAATTTTCTAGCTCCCAGGACAGTTAGGTAGTGGAATAATTTGCTGTAGGAAGTTGTGGAGGCCTCATTATTATTATAGCGCAAGCAATGTACCTGGCTCTTTACAGAGAATAAGACAGACACGGTCCCTGCCCAAGAGCTTACAATCTGAAGGCCTTTAAAAATAGGTTAAACAGACATCACTCAATGATGGTGTAGGCACTATGGATTCTGTTTAATGATGGGGGACTCAACTACACAGCTCTTAGGGTTCCTGGGCATTTTTAGATGTGGCCTCTTTTTCCTGAACTTCAAAAGTATGGATTCATCAAACTCCCACGGGGGGATTTAGACACTCACTCCCCGACTGGAAGTCACCCAGGTGCCATTGTAAAGAGCGGCACTGCACAAGTCCTGGACGCTTTGAGCCCCAGACTTGTAAAACCCTGAGAGCCGAGGTCTCACAAGTCCCCTTTTCACACATTTAAACTTGGAAAGGTAGAATTATCATCCCTAACAGCTATCCAAGAAAACCAAAGTTGACCACTGACATTCCAGTTTTGATCTTACATTTGAACCTGAACATTTTAACCAGTGGGATTAGTAAATTCAAAGAAAGGGCATAATGGTATGATCCATCCAATTCTTCTTCCACCCCCTGTGTTGAGCTATCACAGAGTTAGAAAGTATGTGGAATTCGTACAGTATGTTTTTGTTTGCACTCTCTGATCATTAACCCTCATGCATTCCTGTGAAAAGAGCAACATTAGTTGACTTGTGGGGTACATTTGTACCCCGATGCAGATTCAGTAAACAATGGCAATTTATTTCAAATCTAGTAATTTTATTTTAAAAAGTAACACAAAAAGGTTCAAACAACATTAACTATGTCTTTGAAATCAACGCATTTGCAAACTAGCAGCAGTTTTGAAAAATGCACCCCAGGAATGTAGTCATTTGCAATTCACAAGACATGATGACCTAAAGACATATTTTTATTTATTTTATTTATTTATTTATATAGCACCAGCCATGTGCCTGGTGCTGTACAGAACATAGAAATAGACGTGGTCCCTGCCTGTGGCTTACAATCTAAAAGACAAGGAGGGGGAGACAGGGATTGGGGACAGTGGGAGAGACAGGGGAGAAGACAAACAAACATTCAGGCGGATGCGAAGTCTCAGGTGCGTGTGCTTGGCTTGGTTACAATCAGGTTGGTTGCAGCAGTCTGCAGAGGAGGGCAGACAGTAAGTATA
>QEPC01003843.1:632498-644433 GCA_003113815.1 Sphenodon punctatus | reverse complement strand
CGGGTCCGGGTCTGACTCTGTTCTTTTTTTTAAACAAAAAGCCAGGCTGGGCAGGGTGGGTGGGGGGTGTCCCCCCTTCCACCCGCGCAGCCTGGACTCGGGGAGGGTTTTTCTTTTAAAAAACTGTTTGGCTGGGGCGTTAATTTTTTTTACATTGCAGCCATTTAAAAATGGCTGCAATGCAAAAAAATCCGGTACCCTTGAATCCGGTACCGGGTCCGGATTACCGGGCCGAATCTGATAATGCCAGTACGTCCGATACCGGCATTATCGGATACTGGATTCTACCGGTTTCCCACCCCTAGTATATACACGTCTGGGGTACAAAACTCAATTGATTTCCTACATCACAACCCCAGAAAAATGCAAATGGTAAAATATAGACCACATGAATGGTGACATCACGGTGACATCACCATTTTAGCTAGTTAGTCTTTCCAGTCCTACTGTGTCATTCCAGGAAGGGCTGTTTCAGAAGTCAACGGTTGTGAGTACAGCACACAACACACATGATTAATCCGAAGAGAGTGAGGAGGGGCTGAATGGATGGAAAATCTAATACTGGTGACAAGATACTGGAGTCTAGTCTATCTTGCTATTATATCTGCTAAAATGAGACTTTAAACTCACAGAGGCTAGCTTTAGGGTCCCTTCAGACTTCCTTGCTCTAGCAAGATTTTTAGAAAACATTTATGAGCCTGCAGTGGAAACTTTCAGGAATATTGAATAAGTACAATATCAAAATACCTTTAAATCCATTCTCTTTTTTGGGGAATTGTATAAATGTTTTTTCTTTCTTTGTTTTTTAATAAAACATGTATTGCAGAGCCTTCTAAAGAACAAATACACCATTGCCCTTTATGCTTCCCAGTGGGGATTCACCTTCAAGGGAAGGGTGGTGTCATCCTTTATAGGACTCGGTCTTGAGCCCTGAAGTTAGTTTTGCCATTGACTTCACTGGAAGTACAATCAGATTCCAAACCTAAGGATCCAAACCTGGCTTGGTTTTACAGTCCAGGGAACTGATGGCACTAAGGGAAGGGCAGTGGCAGTAGAGAGCAACTGCAGTATCCTCGCTGCTGGGAGCCAATGCTGTCTATGCGGGTGGTATTGATATCATCATCAACTCAAAGGAACCCTTCAGCAAACTGCTGGCAAGTCTCCTGTACTACTTCAGGCAGAAGTTCAAACTGTTCTCCCTCTTTCCTGAAATCTTGGAGAAGAGTAGCTATAGTAGCGTCACCACCCTTCCCTTGAAGGTAAATCCCCATTGAGACAGATGGGAAATGAACTAGCTCATAGGAATGAATTACACCTCCTTGTGATAGCTTGCGAGAATCCCACTGTACATTTTTACAATGAGACAACCTGAAACTACTCTTGCTCATCAGAATAAAACTTAAAGTCTTTCCTCACCTCCTTTCCACAGAGAAAAATGCCAAAGATAGAATCATAGGTGACAACTAAGGCACTGCAGCATGCCCTACATCTTGAAACAAGCAGGTTTGACTGGTTCTGCTTCTCTGGTTAGTCAAAGCTCTCTCACTTCCCCAGATTGATTGTTTTCAAAACATGAAAGGAATCCAGTCTATCTGGATATGGTGCGGTGTAGTGCGCTGAACATCTCCTGCAAGGTGTTGAGTGTCCTTAGCTTAAAAGTCACGCTTACTATCATGGAGGCTATGGGCATTTTCACACAAGGCACTCTCCACTAGGGGTGGGACTACCAGATGATCCGGTATCCGATACTGCCATTTTTTTTGTGTACCGGCAGTATCGGATTACCCCGCTAATCCGGGGGAATTACCGGATTCCCCCTGTGCCAGATTTTTTTTACATTGCGGCCATTCAAATGAATGGCTGCAATGTAAAAAAAAACACAGAAAAAACCCCAAACACTTTCCCTCCCCCATCCAGGCTGTGCGGGTGGAAGGGGGGACACCCCCCACCCACCCTGCCCAGTCTGGATTTTTTTTAAAAAATTTTTTTCCCTAAGTCCCTGGACTCCGGGCCGCTGCCGGCGACCCAGAGCCCGCACCGGCAGGTAAATGTACCGGTCCCATTGATCCCTGGGGTAGGGGGGGGGGTTTAACACACACACCCCACCCCAGGGATCACCCTACCTCGCTCACCCAGGGATCACCCAGTACCTTGGCTTCAGCTCTGGGCAGCGGGGGCGGCGATCTGGCAGCCGGCTTCAGCTCTGCTGTGGCTGCCGGCTTCAGCATGCTAGTGACGCGTACTAGGTCTTCCGGGGAACTTCCGGGTTCCCTGGAAGGCCTAGAGCGTCACTAGCATGCTGAAGCTGGCAGCCACAGCAGAGCTGAAGCCGGCCGCCGGATCGCCGCCGCCGCCGCCCGGAGCTGAAGTCAAGGTACTGGGTGATCCCTGGGTGGGCGAGGTAGGGTGATCCCTGGGGTGGGGGGGTGTTAAACCACCACCCCCCACCCCAGGGATCAATGGGACCAGTACACTTACCTGCCGGTGCGGGCTCTGGGTCACTGGTGGCGGCCCCGGCCCGGAGCCCAGGGATTTAGGGGAAAAAATTTTTTTAAAAAAAAATCCAGGCTGGGCAGGGTGGGTGGGGGGTGTCCCCCCTTCCACCCACACAGCCTGGACGGGGGAGGAGGGAGGGTTTTTTTTCCTCTCCATTGATTTCAATGGGGACAGTTCCCCATTGAAATCAATGGAGGAAAAACCGGTACCGGTATACCGGTATTAATCCAGTATGCCAGTATTTTGAAATCCGGGAACCGGTAAATCTGGTACCCGGTATTTCCCCGGATGTCCCACCCCTACTCTCCACCCACTACCCACCCACTATACATGTTGCAGAGCTGCAGTGTTGTCCTATGGGTGCCCTGCAACATGTATAGCGGGTGGGTAGGTAGTGGGTGGAGAGTGTCTTGTGTGAAAATGCCCTACAAATGACCTTTTCTCATAGGATAAATAGTAAACAGAATGTCTTGAATGTTCATGCTTTGAAAGCACTCTGGACCAATTGAGAATATATTTTTTCTATTTTATTAAGAAAAACCTGTCTATCTTTGAACATTTCTTCTTTCCTTATTGCACTGAACCCCCAGGGCCATGGACCAAATATGACCTGCAGCCAGTTTTTATTTGGCTACTTCCTAATTCCTTTATCTGGCCCACAGATCCAGCCCCTAACCTCGAGCACTGAAGAAGAGTGCTCAGAGGGAAAGGAGCCAACATGAGGACATGCACTTGAGAGCAGGAACTGGAGCTATGACCTGGATCCCTTCTCTCTTTTCTCTTGCCTGGAGTGCACTTCACTCTTTCCACAGTGCACTCCTCTACCCGTGCTTGGCCCATGGGGCTTGTAATCATTTTAAAAGAGGCCTGCGGGCTGAAAAGTTTACTCCTGCTTTATAGGGATGACAAAATTGATACAAAATTGACTGGGAATGTAAGCAAATGTGTATAGGACAGGGCTTAAAAATATTCTAATTTGTACCCTGGTGTTTTATAATGTGCTCAGACATTCTAGAAATAGGCACAATGAATATGTTAAACAACCCCTAAGCTTCTTTGAATCACTACCTCTAGCCCAGCCCAGTACTTTCTTCCCTAAACATGAGGTGACTACTTGGAAATTGTTAGACATTGTTTTTTGTTACACACAATGAATTGGAGCTCAAATGACAAGCAATGTAGGTAGGGCATTACAACATTAACATACATGTCATTACTCAGGAATTTACATAAGTCATGAATTAACATTTATTAGCTAATTACTGTAGTCTCCTTTATGTTGAACATTATGTATTCTTACATGGCATGCAAGCATGTTATTAATACATAATTCAAATGTACTATGTTTTTGTATATTCAAAATAATTTAAATGAATTCTCAAATAGTTCACAAATAATTATCTATATTATTTATATGATCTATTTATATATGGACATTTTATAAAGGTGGCCAGACATGATTGCCTATATCACAAACAAATCCATATACATTTAAATCCAACAAACATTTAAAACAACATTAAAAACATAAACATTAAAATGTTTAAAACATAAATATTTAAAAACAATGTTACAAATCCATAAACATGAATCAAAATTACAATAATTTAATAATGGAATACTTTTAAATGAGGCATGTCAGGTGAAAAAGTTACCCACACCTGCTTGAATGGGCTCCAAAATTGATACACTGGAACATGTATCAGGCAGGAATTAAAAATACTTTCATTTGTACCTGAGTGTTTTATAATGTGCTCAGACTTTTTAGAAATAGCCACAATTAATATTTTTGCCACAGTCATTTTTAGTGAATTTCACAGCCTGAAGCGATGGGGAAAAAATGAAAAGTCACTAAATAATATAGTTTTCACCACTCCAACCACAGAAGAGCATTTAAGTAGTAAAAACTTCTATTATTAATATGACTAATGCAAACATATATACAAACGAAATCACTAATAAAAAATAACTGGTTTTGACTATGGACAAGTTTAACTGTCAGTTTAATCTGCAAAATGTTTGTGGTATGCATAGTAAAATTGTTCTGTGACATTGAAACAGTGGCCACTTTTACACTTTTACACCCACCCACAAACACCTGGAGACACCCATCGGATGGATGGGAGAGCATCCATGTAAATGTCCACGAGTGGGTGGGGATGCATGCATGACTCACCCGCCAACACCCACAGAGCAGCCGCGAGGGAGCCGGCACCCTCCGTGGCTGGAGGTGGGTGTTCAACACCTGAGCGTCCATGTAAAAGCGAAAACACCCACATCCACGCGGACCGGACCGGCGAAGCCCCACTGTGCCAGCGCCACGGGACACGCACGTGCCACCACGCAGACACGCTCATAGGGCGGGGGAACACCAGACGTCTGGCCCGAGAGCCCGTAAAGGAGGGAGGAACCAGGACACACACGTGTGGCCTCCCACGATGGTGACCAGGAAGGCCCACAAGAAGGCAAAGGGAGCTGATGCTGCCCCATGCGGGGGAAGGGGCCAGATGAGCATGGGGACCCTGGGGCGCCCAGGGGGGGAGAAGCCCGGCAAGGCGGTGCAGGGGGGGAATGTGCCCCAGGCGGAAGGCACAAGGGGGGGTAACGGACTGCCAGCAGGGGGAGGGGACCCAGCAGGGGGAGGGAACGGGGGGAAATGCACCAGGAAGTTACACGGCACACATGTCCTGGCACAGGGCAGAGGGGCCGCACCGACAGTCACCCCGGTGGACGACCCCCAGCCCAGCACCTCCCAAGGACATGGCCCAAGGAGCAGCAGCGAGAGCGAGGTGAGCGCGAGGGAACCCACCTACCCCTGGGAGGGGAGGGCCATGCCCCGGGCCCTGACCACCGGGCCAGGGAACACAGAACTGGGAACACAGCAGCATAACCCGGTCCCCCATCCCCGCAGGACAGCTGCCAGAAAACGGAGCACCGCAGCACCGGGACAATGGCTGAGGAGGGCCTCCCAGATAGCCAGGTGAGCAAAAGGGGGAGAGGGGGGCAAGGCCCCATGGGTGGAGGGAGAGGGCCAGCAGGAGCCGTAGTAACCCCTATTGCATTACCCCCAACAGGACATGACCACCACCATGGCTACCACATCCACAGGGCGGGCCCCATGCTGCCAAGCCGGTCTGCCCCCCAAACGTGGGTCCCCAAAGGGGGAGCCTTGGTCCAGGCAGGAGGTCAGGGACTTCATACGCGTGTGGGGATCTGAAAGGGTTCATCATGACCTGGTGTGAAGCTACAAGACCAGACAGGTCTATGAAGCCATCGCCCAGGAGATGCAGCGGCAGGGGTACAATAGGGATGTAACCCAGTGCATGCAGCTGGTAAAGGACTTGAGGTCCAGATATAAACATACCAGGGACAATAACCTCAAGTCCGGCCGGGCCATGCACACAGCCAAGTTCCAGGAGGAGCTGGACAAGTTCCTCTCTGTGGACGGGGACATCATGGCCTCCCGCACACACAGCAGCGCCTTCACCAGTGGCAGGCACCAGGTCAACACGCAACCCCCCCTGACAGACCCCACAGAGCAGGGGGGGGCAGGTGCCCCTGGCGAGGCCAGCCAGGAAGCGGGAGGGGACAGCCCCATCCCACAGGGGGAGGAGGCACCCCGGGGATCCGAGCACCGACCCACCGCACACTGCGCATGCCCCCAAAACCCACAGGCCAACTGGCCACAGGGACAGAGGGCGCGCACAGAGCCATCAGACCTGGGATGGCCCCCAGGAAGTGGCGGAACTGGATCCAGTTATGCGCACCCAAGTGGGGCTGGGGGGTGGGTCGGTTGGCGAACAGCCCAGACCGAGGTGCTGCGGCCTGGGCTGGGGGCTGGCAAGCACTCACGGTAACCCATCCCATTGCAGTACAAGGCAGCCTGAAAGTGCATGAGGTGGAGGTCACAGAGGAGGAGGAGGCGGATGAGGGGGCCAGGCAGCTCCCCCACCACCAGGTGGGTGAACCTCCAGGGTGGGTCACACGGGCCAAGGGGCCACAGGGGGGGCAGGTGCAGTGGGGGGGCAGTGGTTCATGGGGCGGGCACCTGGGGGCCTGCAACCAGCAAATGGCAGGGCCTACCAGGGGCTGGGTGGAGGGGGACAGATGGGAGGGGCTGGAGGGCCCACAGTGGCTCCCACGGCACACCTGACTGTCAGGGGCCCCTCCCACAGTGATCGGCAGCTGGGGGGGCATGCCACAACAGGGTGAGGCAGGGGGATCCCACAGAGGGGCAGAGGGGAGCAGCCACACTATGGGGGCTGCCCCACCAGGCACCCTGGGGTTGGGGAGCGGCCCAGACAAAGGCGCCTGGGCCAGGGGCCGGCAAACACTCACGGTAACCCATCCCATTGCAGCACAAGGCAGCGCGGAGGTGCACAAGGTGGAGGTCGCGGAGGAGCAGGAGGAGGAGGAGGAGGAGGAGGAGGGGAGCCAAGAAGTTCCACCACCACCAGGTGGGCGAACCTCCAGGGTGGGTCACACAGGCCAAGGGGCCGTGGGGAGGCCAGGGGCAGTGGGGGGCGGTGATATGGGGGGGCGGGCACCTGGGGGCCTGTAACCAGCAGGGCCCACCAGGGGCTGGGTGGAGGGGGGCAGGCTGGAGGGGCTGAAGGGCCCACAGCGGCTCCCACGGCACACCCGACCATCAGGGACCCCTCCCACAGTGATTGGCAGCCAGGGGGCATGCCATGAGAGGGTGAGGCAGAGGGACCCCACGGAGGGCAGAAGGGAGCAGCCACACTATGGGGGCCACCCCACCAGGCAACCCGGGGTCCGGTGCTGGTGGGCATTGGGGCACACAGGTCGGACACCCTAACGTTGAGTCCAAACTCCCGTTCACAGACCAGGCACCTGCTCATGCAAGGGGAACAGCTTCTGGCAGCGTGGAGTGGAACCAGGAGATGCGGGCCAGGAACCGATGCCGGAGGGAGGATGTCGGCAGGGAGCTGCTGGTGGAATCACAACAGTTAGCCGAGGTGCACTCCCGTGAGCTCGCACTCACCAGGGAGCTCATCAGAGGAGATGGGGAAAGGGACCGGGAGATCCTGGCTGCCATCATGACCTGGTCCTGCACCGAGCACCTCTGGGACAGGCTCCAGGCTGCCGCCCTCCAACGCGAGCAGTGGCGCGCCTGTGACGGGCTGGAGGGTCAGGCCACATGGCTCATGGACCTCATGGGGGAGGCCATGGAGGCCCTATGGTGTGACCCCCAGCACGACAGGCCACACCATGCCATTGAAGGAGGGCCGGCAGCAAACCAACACCATGGTGGCTTCCCACTGGTGCCTGTGCCCACCCCCTGCACCTCAGCCACCCATGGTTCCCCCAGCAGCAACCCTATCCAGGTCTGGTCCATGGGGTCCCCCACATGGGCCGGCCGGACCCGATTGTGGAGCCGCCCGTCCAGCCCGCACCCCCCGTGGTCCAGCCCCCGCTGACACCCCAACCCCTCCACCAGGCGGTGACACCACCACCCCAAAACTGTGCATCCCAGGATAAGCAACCACTCATGGTGGCTGCCCCACCCCACAGGTAAGGCCGCAGCACCCGGGGCCCCTGGGGGTTGTAGGGTGCAACACTGCAGGGGGCCCAATAGGAATCCGGGGAACCGCGTGAAGCTGGACCCTGGTAGGGAACACATTGTTGAACCCACACTGAGCACATGTGGTACATGGGATGGGGAGCAATGGCCATTACCAGAGGTATGTGTACTTGCTCGGTGCCGCAGTACTTGGCTGGGCAGGTGCCATGAAACCATGGGTGGGCTGTCCTGGGGGGGCACCTTCAGGGAGCGCCCTACAGCATATGCCATGCTCGTGTGGGGAGTAGGGGGCTCCCTGGACACCTATGGGGCACCCAAGTGCCCGTGTGCCAACAAGGGACCTCATGGGGGAAGTGAGTGCACACGGGGATCCCTTAACCCATTCTTGTTCCTCCAAGCAGGGACCGACAGCGGAGGCTGGTGTGGAGTTGCCAGTGGAGGACAGGGAGGCCGGACCTTCCACCCAGAGAGTACTGTGGTCAGCTGCGGCCAGGGCATGCCAACCAGCAAGCCCCAGTGGTGCAGCCAAGAGGGGGAGAGGGCACCCCAGATGTTGACCCCCCACCCCCTTCCATTGTACATGTCCCCTCTAATAAAGGTGTTGGACCTATACCTTGCAGTCGCTTCCTCTGTCCGGGGACATGGGGGGGTTGTGCGGCCTGCAGGGGGCACTGGCAGTTTGGGGGCTCTGTGCACTCCCTGCCCAGCCGACGGGGTCGGAAGCTAGACCAGTGATGCCTCATGCAGTAGAGGTGGCAGGAACAAATGTGCACTGGACCTGCTCATGCGAGCTGGCTTGTGTTGGCCGGCGGGCCTGTGAGAGGCCAACGCAACCCACGGCCGACAGCGAGGGGAGGGCGCTCGTCGCCGGGCAACCCACAGGACCTGTTCTCTGGACCCAGTAGGCCATACATGGAATTGAGAGCCGGATGCAGGTAACGGGTAGGGCCCAGCTGTTTTGAAAGGGGTCCGAGGCCTACAGACATGGGTGTGGGTCTGGCGCTGGCCAGCGTTCAGCTGCCCGGGCAGCAATGCAGTGGCAGATGGTGTCCCTGTTCCCCTCAGAGCTGCATGGGGCCGCCCCTTCCTAGGCACGTTGGTATGGGGGCACTGGTCCAGCCCTGAGCACCGGTGCAGGGACACCGTGGAGCCCAGCAGGGCACGGCATCAGACAGATGCCCGTCTCGCCCATCGCACGAGCACTGCCTTCCGGAGGTTTGCTGCCCTCCGCCGCCATGCCCCCAGGAGGACGGACTGCTGACTCTGCAGGCGGAGCAGGGTAATCTGCCAGAGCAGCATGTGCAGCAGCAGGAGGCCCGCGCCCAGGAGGTGCAGCAGCTCGGCCCTGGACTGTAGGTCCTCGTCTCCGGGCAGCATGGTTCTACGGCTTCCCACTCCCTGCCATACTCTGCTGGCACGTGCTGTGAGTGTGGTGCGCTCCGCTGTCTGGCCTGTGCCCATGGCCCACTCTCCCCTGGTATCGCGGGAGCTCCTCCGCATGCACCCAGCCCAGAATCGCCATTCTCTGTGTGCAGCATGGTCTCGTGCTATAGCCCCTCCGCCCCACACCCGACCAGTTGCAGCGTGTCCCTTATGTACTGTGTAGGCCGGTGGGGGCAGGGCAGTGGTTGGTGCTGTGCAGGGGGTGTGCTGGAGTGGCAAGTGGGTGCCAGACCGACAGCATCCCCGTGAGCAGGCCAGCCACATGCCCGCCAGGGGGGATGGGACCGCACGCACCCCTGGGTACCCGTGCCTCTGCAACCACACTGCCATCCCCCCAGCCTGGGTCCGCCTTTGCAAGCTGCAGCAGTGTGCACTGTGGATATGGTGCCTGGCTTGGCTCCGCACCCTGATGCAGTGCCCAGCCATGGCCCCCTTTCATATCTCAGCAGATGTGCAGCATCCCTGATGTCTTGTGCGTGGGTTGCGGCACCCTGTCCACAGCGGGCCTGCCTATCTCTGGCATGCAAGGCCATCTGTGGGCGAGGGTATCTGCTCAGTCTGTGCTTGTCCCAGTTGTGGCAGCCCTCCGTCTCCTGCCTGTTGCTTCACCGGAGCGGGCCCCACTGCTGCCGTGGCAGGTCATTCTGCGGGGCCCTCAGCCAGGGAAGGGGTGGTCTCCCTGTGCGGACATGCTGTTGGTGGCCCTCTGGCTCAGCCCTGACATGCAGCTGTTGGTGGGCGACCCCCTGTGGGTGGGGGGTGGCTTCCAGCTCCTGTTGCGGTGCATGTGGACGGTGGGTCACCAGGTCAGGGCCCCGGCATGCCGGGCCTGTTCCCTCGAGCTTGCCTTCACCCCCCTGTGCCAGCCTCCTACACCCAGCTGCCGTTGTCATGCTGTGGACCTCTGTGGAGGTAACAGCAGCTCGCCTGCTGATGGAGTTACCCAGGTATGGCCTCGCCTTGCTGTCAGGGGCCCCCCCTGTTGCTGCCCTGTACACTGGCAGCCTCCTGCATGCACGCGCCATCCCACACGCACCCTCAGATGTGGGGGCCATTGTGTGGGACCTGGGCTTGTTGGCCCCCGATGTTGGTTGGCCGCTTCGGACCAGGGGCCCCTCCGCTGCGGAGCTCACTGCCCTTCGATTGGTGAGGGACCTTCCAGCTGTATGGGCTGCAACCGCAGGTGCAGATCCATTCCTTCCGCGCTACCTGGTGGATGCTCATATGCGCTCCCGAGGCTTCTGAAGGGGCCTGTTCACCTGGGAGGGTCTAGTGTCGGGGTCGCCACCCCGGGAGTGCTTACCAGACCATCCATGAACAGCCCCTCGCCGCCACCCACTCGCTGCCACCCTGGTGTCTGGGACAGTACATAGCCGCCCCCCCCATGCCTCTGATCGGGCTGTGTACTGTCATCTGCATCGCTGGTGCCTGCTGGCTGGAGTCCCTGAACCCCATTGCCTGCTCTGTGTGACCGCTGCCCCTTCCCACTGGGGCTTCCCAGATGCCCTCGCCCACCCTGCTCGGGTGCTCCTGTACCCTTCTGTTGTGCCTCTCATGCCCGGCCATGGGTGCCCCTGTGTCCCCTGCTCTTCCTCTCTATGCTTGGGTTCCCGCTTTCCCCCCAACTCCCATAAAATGCTGTTATGTGATGTTCTGTCCTGCCTTGCCTCTGGTGTTGCTGTGGTGGCTGGGTGCCCCGTCTCCTTTGGTGGCCCTCCTGCCCCCATCCATGTGGTTGTGTGCAGGGGGTGTTCCTTGGGTATATTGGTGGGCTCCGGGCCTGTGAGGTGGGCATCGGCTGTGAGGTGTGTGTTCCCCTGACTGCTTCCCTGCTGGGTGCTGCTGCCTGGGGTTGCTCAAGGGGTGATATCGGCGATGGGCAGTCGGTCAGGCACCCCCTGGCCTTGCCTGTGTGTTGGTGTGGCCCTGCTCCTCCCCTCCGCTCCCCTTTGCTGTCGCCTCCTGTTGGTGCGGGCCGTCTGTGGTGGTGGCAATGGATGGGCGGCGGCACCATGGGTGCTGGACGGCTGAGTGTGAGTAGGGGTTGATGTGGACCCGGCCTGTGGCCCAACCGATTCCCCTTCATGCAGGGGCCGGGGTGCTCCTTGGGGAGGGCTGTCAGCGTGGGGTGTGTGCCCTAGTGCTGTTGCTGCCCCCAGCCCTCCCAGGGCCCATTGGTGCAGGCGTTCCCCATTGCCCTGTCCCTTCTCTCCTGCAGCTACTGTTGTCGTGCTTCTGGTGATCTTGCGCCTGGGCACAATGGTGCAGCAGCTGGAGCGGGCGGAGTGGGACATGCGGGTGGTGGGGCGACTGTTTGATGGCATCCGTGAGTGTGCTGCCTGTTTGCTGGGCCCTGTGTCTGTGTCCCTCCATGGGGGGGTTCTGTTCCTGGGTGCCTGGGGCCGCCTCTGATGGCTGTCTCCTCTCCCTCTGTCCCATACAGTGCAGGCC
>QEPC01003843.1:619125-632064 GCA_003113815.1 Sphenodon punctatus | reverse complement strand
GTGGGCCGTGTTCCCATCCCTGTGTGCTTCTGTTGCCTGCAGTGTGTGTGCCGCTCTGCTGTGTTTGTGTGTTGGGGAGGGGGGGCCTGGTGCCGGGCTATCTGGGCTCATTGCCGGGGCTGTGTGGAGCCAGCTCCATTGTAGCAGCTGTCATCCCATCTCCCTCCCGCCCCACCCATGTGGGTCCTGGTGGCTGGGGGGCGGGGCCGCATTTTGCGGCTTCATTTGCCCTCAGTCGGCCATGTTGTGCTGTCACTGTGCCAGGTGGGACTTCCCCGCCGTTCCCGTCCGTCCGTGTACTTGCATGGGTGTTTGCCGGGTGTTTCCTGGAATGGGTGTTTGACCGCTGGGTGTTTGTGGGCCCCTCCCCTTTCCTTCCCACCCCCACCCCCCCGTGGCACTGTCCTTGTAAATGTCTCCCTGCTCGGCGCCACCGGGTATTCGTTGGGTGTGCTCATCCACCCGTCCACACCCATCTCCACCCATCGGTGCTGCTGTACCATCCGTGTAAAAAAGGCCAGTGTGTGGCACATATGCTGGCATCTTTGATTCCGTGTCTGTCATCTCACAAGACATATGTGTATAGGGAGAAGGAGAATGATGTCTCACAGTCTCAGAACTGCTAACAGGCACCCATAGCCTTTTCAAAGCAATTACAACCAGGTTTGTAATTCATGAGAAATCATAATCTAGAGAGAATATGTTTGCCATGTTAATTACTAATGTGAATAATGGAGACAAAGTAGTTGTGACTCGGTTTGTGGCCTGTGAGGCATCTGGGATGTGGGTGGGTGGCACAGAGTCAGAATCAAGACCAGAGCAGGGAATCAGGATCCCAGTGTCCAAAGGCAGAGTTCAGAGAGATAGGGACAGGAGTCAGAGACCAAGCTGGAGAGTCAGTCTGAGGAGGAAGGGAAACTGGAAGGGAAACAGCAGGGCAAGGTTCAGAAACAAGAAATAGGCAAGGTTCAGAAACAAGAGCTGTGCAAAGTTTGGGACGAGAGCAAGGCAGGAATAGGAAATGGATCACCTTGTTCTACTCAGCTCCCTGGTGTTACCAGCCAGCCTTATATTCTGGCTGACAGCCAGCCAGGAGCCTGGGAGGCATGGCAAGGGCCAGACACGGAGAACTGGAGGGTTGTGGCCTGGCTAGTGAAAAGGAGAAGAATTTCACTGAGCAAATATTGAAAAAAGCGAGGCCAGAGCCATAGGGTGTTTTCTAAGTTGACTGGGTGGGGTAGGGCATTCCATGACCGCCCCATGGCTCTGCCACAGAGCACCCACATATGGAGAGGGTGTGGGGAGGAGAGCAGCTCCCAGCATGGCTACTACGACCATGGAGGCAGCCACTGCACATTTGGCCTGCCCTGCACAGTGCACTCCGGATTTCCCAGCATTGCTATGTTAGGGGCTGAGAGTGGCTCCGTGCTCGTGGGAGTGTGCATCCAGCTGCTCCACCTTCAGATGAGAGTCTGAATCCGTGGCTCATGGGTGGCCATGCAGTGTAACATTTATTTGAAAACACCTAACCAACAAGGCTGGTACTGCTCCATGACCTTGGGGGCACAGGTTCAAGTAGTTCAGGTGCTATTTTCTATTGAACCAACTTCTGTTGGTGAGTGGATGCAAGCTTTTGGGACACAAAGAACCCATCCTCAGACATATAAGAACTCAGAACTACAAACAGAGCAAATGTATGACAGGTGTATAAATTATGGTAATCACTTGGGATGGAGCTATTAGGAAAAAGTGATTAGCATTTCAAACGTTTAAATACAATCAGGGAAACCAATAATCATATGATAAAATAAATTAATGCAGGTTACAAAGTAGCAAGTTGTAAAAAAAGAGGTTTAGGTAGATAGCATTTCAAAATATTTAAAAACTATAAAAGGAACACAGCAGGTCTAGGTGTAAACAGCAGGCAATCTGTTACGCGTGTCTATAATGTCTTATGAAGCCCAAATCTTTAGTTAGTCCATTTTTAAAAAATATACAATATCCTAATCCTACAAGCATCCTCCACTCCCACAAAATTTCAGTGAACAAATTCTATGGGTGATAAAGAGCACTGTTACTTCTATTAAGTACATAAGAACATAAGTAATGCCATTCTGGGTCAGACCAGCCATGCCGGGGTGGGTGGGTGGGGTGGGTGGCGTTTTGGAATTGATATATATTATGTTGTCTGTGTTTATGTTTGCATCTTGGGAAATGGTGAAAGCTAATCCCCGTAATAAATTTTGACTTTGACTTTGACTTTGGGTCAGTGGCCAATCTCTGTCTCTTGGGAGAAGTACACAACCAGTCACAATGGGCAATCCATTCCCTGTTAGGGATGGGAATATCGGGATTGGATCAATGCGACTGGCCCAATTTTTGGACCAATCATATTGATCCAAAGATTCCGATCCTGCGGAGGGATACAATCCAGAAGGACTGGTTCCCCCGACAGGGTTTATCAAAGCTCCTTGGAGTGCTGTTGGCGCCACTCCAAGGAACTTTCAGGGAGCCACAGCTCTGCCTTCTCCAGATCCCTGACTGGCCTGGGCACTGGACAGGGGTCTGGGAGAGGCAGAGCTGGGGTTAGAGGGGCCACGCAGGGGTGGGGAGAGGAGTAGTTGCCTCCCAGGACTCCTGCCCAGCACCTGCCTCCCCTGGACCCCTGCCTGGAACTGTACTCCAGCAGCCGGGCATATACAGACAGGCAGCCATTTTCTAAAATGGCGCTGATGCTTCTGGTGCCATTCTGACAAATGGCCATGCATGCACAGAGTGACCATGGTGACCATTTTGCACATACAGAGCTTTTCTTAGTATTTTTGCCCGGCGCAGCCCTGAGAAGGCCATGCCGGTCACTGCGGGGCACTGTTGGACTCCGGAGCCAAAGGGGGAAAAGGTACATTAATTAACTACACACACACACACGCCACCCCACTCAGCCAGCTCTGCCTCCTAGCACAGGTTCAGAAAGTTTTAGTTCATTTTATGGAGGTGCATATTTCAGGTCAGAAAATAGATTCTGGCCCTTTGAGTGTCTGGAAGAAATTCTAATGCTTAATATAGGAAGGGAGGAGGCTGGAGCATTCATGTTCATATTATTCACAAAGCAACCTCCTTGACTGACTCAGTAATTATCTGGTGCTTGATTTTTTTGAAATGTATTGTTTGGCACATTTTTGTATGACTATGAGAGAAGGGGAGAATTAACCAGTATCTGAAATTTTAAAAGGAACATTGAAAATAATTTGCTAGGGGGGAAAATCAGTATATATATATATATATATATATTTAAAAAGATCTCAGAAATCAGGGAGTTATGCAAAATGTATGGTTCATTAAAACATGTGGGGGTTTTTCAGCTACTGGGAGAAAAGCAGAATAAGTTGTCATTTTTTAATTCACATTTCACTCCTCTTATCCCAATCTCTTTCAGAGTTGCCACTCCATTTGGTGGTTTTGAAAGAGCATCAAAACTGGTTAAATTCAAGGTACCAGAGTTTAATCTACTGCTTCTAAATGATCCCAGATTCATGATCCTCGCTAACCCACTTTCTACCAGACGGTCTTTCAACAGGACTCCTAAGGGATGGACATCTGAGAATATTCCCATAAAGTTAACCATCCAGTCCCTAGATACCAGCGCTGTTCCAGAAACAGAAGATCTGTGAAAGGAAATCTGTAAGAAACACTGAGAGCTGAACATAAGAATCAGTGTGTTACTATTCTAACTTTTAACAGAGGCTACTTTCAACACCCTTCTTAAGTAGCTGGAATCTAGCTAATAACCTCTGATGCAGTAGCCATTATCTGGTGTTTAATTGCATCTACAGACCTAACATAATAAAATAATTTGGCCATTACTCACTACAACCTTTTTGGCTCTTGTGTTTTTACATTTTCCTTCAACCTCCCTTTTTTAATGAAATTGTTGCTTGGTTTCACACCATTGCATTGCTATCAGTTGTGGTTAGAAAAATGACTGACATCTCAAGATTGCATATCGATCTCCTATTGATGATGCTATGGCAAATCTGATCAGTATATTGTTTGCTAAAATTACGACTGGAAGTCGTATTTCTTGCTTCCATTTAATAAACGTTTTGCCAGTGGGACCAATTCCAAGCCCTGCGTGTGCACCGCCATATAGTTTGCACGTACACTGTAGGCCCCATGCTGGGTGTGTGCATGTGTTGCTTGTGCTCTATGCACTGGTCCACAGGGCTTCGGATTGGCCCCATTGACTCTAGTGAGAGCAGGACTGAGTTCTATGTTTTTGCTGCTTCTAATGTAAGAACCAAAAGTAAACGTAGCTGAAATGGTTTCTGATTACACACTTGGCAGAGCAGGATTTAGTGAGTAAAAACAGTAGAAATGCTTCCTTCATGTGTGAGTAAACGCACTCATCCCACAGAGATACAACTCTTATAAGACTTTTGCTTAGTATTTTCAGAATGGAGGCTCATAAAATTATATAGATGGCTAGTTCATCTATGAACATCCTGCTTGGGAAATCCTCTCATGGCAGCCTCAACATGTATAGCTGCCTTTCTGCATGTCATTTTTCTTGCGTATGGTACAATAATAGACTGTGATGTCTTTGGAGGATCAGATTCAGAGAAAACAAATTTTGACTCAAAGATACACAGAAAGTAGATAAGCTAAGGAAGAAGGTGCCATTTTTGCATAGTCACGTTTCCAATTACAACTGCATTTTAATAAGAGGCAAAGCATTTAAAATTAATTTTATCTTTGTTTTGGTGAAGGACACAACCATTGCATGTTATGCATTCTCATATACAGTATGACATAAGATGCATTTTAAAATAAGAAAAAAAAGATTTACTGGATAGGCTACTGTGAATTTTGGCTGCAATCATGCTTTTAGTATGTGCTGAGTTCATTTTTAAGGGGCGGCAATTCTTCCCTTGTTAAATTTTTACACACAGACTAGCATTAACTTTCTGATTTAAAATGCACAGGTTCTGTCTCTGCATTCCTTGTAAAATCAGTTCATGGGTATAAAGTTTTAGAAGCTCGATAGCTACATGCAGCTCAACCTAAAACCAGCACTGAGTCCATCACACACAATGTGGAAGTGATTCGCCAAATAAAATGCATTAAAGTAATCAGTTTTCCATGACATTTTTAAGTGACGGTGTTAATGCATATTGGGTTCCGCTACAAATGTAAGTGAGTCATCAAGGATCAGATCCGACTGAGGTAAAAGGTTACTTATTACAAGAAAAAATGGGGAGCTTGGCAGAAAGCTTCCTAAAGAGCAAGAGATAAAGGATAGTTTAACAGTGGAAAGAGATCATGAAGGCAAATTTTCCCAAGGGATCAGAGGCCCAGTCTCCACTTTTGTGACTACAACTTTCCCCTGCAAGACTCGTACCTACATTTCAATTGTGGGTATAAGCCAGGGAATAAGAGGCATAGGCTCTTACATTTGTGCTTGTGTTTCATATTGTGACCTAAAATATAGGCACGGATTTTTCAGATATAAACTGCACACATCTGAAGAGAGCCTAGACAGCAACATTTTGAAATTTTAGCCAAGTAGCCTGCCTTCCCAAGAGTCAGTTTTAGGATCTTAATCTTAATACATAATGTCTGAGTATTTGGTGTCACATCTGCAGGTGTCACTGCTTAGAGCAGTGGGTGAGCACCCACTTAGAGCACCCATAGACTGGGTGTTTTTAAACAAGATGCTACCACTCATGGCCACCCAGGAGCCACTCATCCGACTGCCCGTCTGAAGGTGGAGCAGGGGAATGCATGCTCCTGTGAGCCTCACAGCACCCCACTCATGGCCACTCATGGCCACTGCACTGCTGAGAAATCTGAAGTGAAAAAGGTGCATGGGAACCAGCAGTCACGTATCCCCTGCCCGTATGAATGGCGGCAGCCAGCCACCCCAGCAGACTGGTGCCCTGCTCATAGGCATTATGGGCAGGGAACACGGCCTTTGCAAGTCACAGGAACTGGGAACTCGGGTTCCCCAGCACTTCCGCCGGGACATGTCAAAGGCCAGCCTGGCATACTTCCCTGATGGTCCATGTCAGGGGGAGTGCGAGGCAGTTGTCATAGTAACCATGCTGGGAGCCGCCCGCTAAAATTGCTCCACACACACTCCACCGGAAAGGGTGCTCCGTGGCAGTGCCACTCAGGCCACGGAGCCCGCCCCCCACAGTCTTGCTCAGTTAAAAACACTCACTGATTCTGATCTGAATATATGGGAGAGCAGATGATAATGCTTAAAACTACAAAATAATTAATGTGAGATAGGATTGTGGTTGAAGTCTTGGGGATAAGTGCTAAATAGAAGAACAATCCAGCAGCCTCATCAGGAAAAGAATGTGCATTACTTTTGTTTGTGTAAGATAAATACTTACTGTACCAAAAGGGAAGGGATAAAACCCAAGAAGTCATACGTAATTAAGTTCCAGTTGAAGGGTCAGAAAGGGGTGCATTCTGCATTTGTGTGGAGTCCTACTGTGGAATTCTACCTCTGCTGATCTCACTGTAGTAAGTAAAATGTCATACCATTAGTGGAAAATTTATTTGTGGGGTTGGAGTAGTAGGGCTTTTCCACTGACCTCAGTGGTTATTAATCATTCATGGATAATGCAATTGGGCTTATTCTTTAGATAAAAAGATTGTCTAGATGTGACATGAGTAGGGCTGCCACCTTTTGCAATTTGACCCTGGGACTCCCATAGACCAAAATGGGAATCTCAGGGTCAAACTGGCAGCCCTAGACATGAGGTTTCCAGAATGATGAGAAGTTAATCAAGATCATTTCTTTTATACTGCCATTTCTATAACTAAGTGGCACAACTTGGGAGGAAATATGGATTAAGCAGTAAATACAGGTAGAACTACTTCATGTTGAGTTGAATCATTCCATGAGTAATATATCAACAAAAGTGACTGAAGCAAGTATAAACAAATTCAGGGGACACTTAATTTTGTCTCTGGAAAAGGTGGGGATTAAATGTTATGGAGAAAAGACATAAATATGGAAGGAGAAAAAGACTGTTTTAAAAGGAAGTTTAGAAAGACTTCCTTTGTTTCTAAATTTGGGGAGAAGGGTTGATTCAGATTTACATTAGTTTCACGTAACACCTGTTTGGCAGACTACAGAGACCTGAAAGTGAATATTTACACTGCAAGAGTCATCCAAAGGACCCTTGGTGTAAATGGGAACCTGGTCCTCTGTGTTCCAAGGGAAACAAAAAAATACTTTGTGGACATGACCCTGAACTGGTCATAAAATACATAAAATTAAAAATAACTAGAGGATTGACATGGAAAGCTCCACAGCAGAAATATGGGACATGTGCAATTTACTTCACTTATGTCGATCTTGTGGCATGAAAGGGCTGGGTTCTTGGTTCCTAATGTTGGTGTAAGGCTAGTCTGAGCTCTTACTGTAGTTTTATGGACTGCAGTTTTCCATGTTAGACACTCTGCCAATTCAGACTGGTTAAAAAGCCCCCTTTGAATTTAATGGGCTATGGATCAGGTCCCTTAAGGTCTTCAATCCAAACAGATCCCATTATACCCAGCATTGGAATGAAAAGAGCAGCTTTAACTTTCATGGCTCTTGTTCGGCAAAATTAAATACTCTTCAGAAGACAGACATGTATTTTTTGAGGAAGAATATGAGATGGTGGTAATTACATGGTGATAAGACAACATACACCATAACCAGGTTGTCATTTTCTCTGCTGCAGTCTTTGGTAAGTGATTCTGGGAAATGAGTCTTACACCGCTTTTAAACGAGGCACTGAAAAGTGCCTCCCGAGCCCCGCATTGAGAGAAAAGCCGTGTAGGGAGTATTTACATGCTCCCCATGCTGCCGGAAGTGACATGGTTCCCGTTGGTGGTAGCAGTGGCTGCTGGAGATGCGGTACTTTGAAGAGGCATGTTCTGAAAGCCTGAAAAGTGAGGCTTTCAGAATGCACCTCTTCAAAGCACCGCATCTCTAGCCGCTGCCGCTGCCAGCAATGGGGAGCACGTCACTTCCGGCAGCGCGGGGAGCATGTAAACACTCCCTACATGGCTTTTCTCTCAATGCGGGGCTCGGGGCATTTTTCAGTGCCTTGTTTAAAAGCGGTGTCAGATACCAACCATGCCTAAAGCCGTAGTGAGCACAGATGATCACAAAATCATAGAAGCTTAGGGATGAAAGGGATCTTATGGGTCATCTAGTCCAACTCCTTGCTGGGATGCAGGATGACATCAGACACCTAATACTGGAAGGTTAAAAAGAAATGATTAATCAATAGAGAGAAAATCAAATATCATATTGCTTAAGGTAGAGTTTATTAGTGGCTTACAACCATTAGTGACCTACAGCCATTAGTGGTAATACACAAAGAATGTCCACAGAGAGCTGTCTGATAACACCAGTCTGAATCCTTGTTTCCAGTTGTTATGTTTTGTGTAGTCACATAAAACACACTACATTTCCTAATGAGGACATACATGGTCCCAATCAATTTTGGGAGGCGGCACCAGACCCTGAGGCTGCAGAACCCCTCTATGTCAATATGACCTTTATCAGGATCCCAGAAATTCTAGATGAGGCATCACAACCTCTAATTGCAGTTCCAGAGACACAAGTGAGCCAGGAAGAGGAAATACAAGGTATTTTTAAATATAATGTTACGCACAGAAACCCATGCTGCTTTTAGGCATGCGCGGGGCACTCGTGGTGTGAAATTATGCGCATGTAAAAATCCCGTGGGCAGGGTTTAGACGAGACGTCTTGCACATTATAGCTGATTGTGCATTCTTTTAAAACCATGGACTAGATACCTCGATATCGAGGTTGGTAGAGTGCAGTTTTAAAAGAATGCGCAACCAGCTGATAAGAATGGACCCCTAAATTCCCCGACAATGGGTACCACCCCCCCCACTCTTGCTATGTAACCTGAGGCCAAGGGACCTGAGAAGAAGGGCATGCAAAAAGCCCCCAGGAACCAACTGAGGCCAGAGAACATGGGGATAGAGGCTTGACAGGGAAGCCTCCCCATGCGAGGTGCACAAGCAGAAAGTGGGGGTGCAGATGAAAACGGATAGAAAGTAAGGATCGGGCCCAGCTACCCTAGCCATAGCAACAAGGAGACACTCATGGAAAGATACTAGCCAAAGGTTGAAAAACAGACTGGAAGGGAGAGCCCTCTGAGTAAAGAATGGGGTCATTAAGCAGGAGGGCTCACCCTTATTGTAACAAGGAACTGGTGGCCATGACTCAGTACAGAAACCCCCCCAATCCCTGCATTCCCCAAGAGAAACCAGACACACACCCATTGTACTCTAAAGACCGTCGTTAGCCTTACCTCCCCTCCCTGCAACTTCTGTTTATAGTTTCTCCCTGTGACAAAGATATATTGGGCATCTAGTATAGCCCTCTTTGTCATGGAAGTACCCTCAACTCATCAGCCTATTGTACACCCCAAGCGATCCTGCATAGCCTCCCAGAAACCCTTTCTCAGTACCAAATAACTGCCCTACAGTCTCCCTTCCACCTCTGAGAAGTTTTTGGACCCAGATACGTGCAGGTCGCTCTGTGCGTGTCTGTGTTAGGATTTTCTCCCAGACTCTGGTCTGCCCTTTTTGCTTTTTCCTCCATCCCCTGAACTCCGCTGGATCCGTGGGCTGCCTGTCCCGTCTCAACAGGCCAGGAAAGGTAACTGCAGGTCCAGACTTTCCCAAGTCAACAGGGGAAGCCCTCTTTCTCTTTCTCCCTGTCTCCTCTTCTCTCTCTATCATGTTCTCTTGCTCCCCCTTGCTGAGCCAACACCAGAATACACCCCCCTCTCTCTTCTCCTACCGTCCCCACAAGCCGCTTGTGTTTTAAACCCCACCATCCAGACCGGGGCTGTGTTTTTGTGTGTTA
Organism: Sphenodon punctatus; assembly: GCA_003113815.1. Taxonomy (NCBI): domain Eukaryota; kingdom Metazoa; phylum Chordata; class Lepidosauria; order Sphenodontia; family Sphenodontidae; genus Sphenodon; species Sphenodon punctatus. The sequence continues at coordinate 622,151 of QEPC01003843.1, read as the reverse complement.
TAAACCAATAAACCTTTTGTTTTTGGATACCTGTCTCCTTCTCTCTCTTTCTATTTGGGGAGGGTACATAAAACTGCCTGTAGCGCATACTGTCCTCAGCTTGATCCTTTGAACATGTGGCGACCCCAGTTTAAGTCTTTAAGCCAATTCCCCCCGAAGTTTAAGGAACGGTGATTATTGGGGTACATCGCCCCGAGAGGTCACGAGTGGGAAGGGGTCTCCTGTTAACACAGCTATAATGCACGAGAAGTCTCATCTAAACCCTGCCCATGGAGTTTTTACATGCCATGTGATTTCACGCCACGCGTGCCTCACACATGTCTAAAAGCCATTCTGATTGAGTTGTAGCAGCAACTCCAGAACAAGGCCCTTTTTGCATGGACACCCCCTCACCCACATGTGCAGGTAGATGGGTGGTGGGGGGGGTCATCCGTGGGATCGCCATGACAGGTGGGTGGAGATGCGTGCATGCTCGCGCTCCTGTGCTCCACCTACCTCCACCCATTGCCCACGCACAGAGAAATGGGTGCCAATGGCAGATGTTCTGTATGTGGAGATGGATGGAGGTGGGCATCTGTGGGATGGGCCACCCACCTACCACCCACCAGCCGCTGCCTCCACCCATTCCCCATGGACCATGGAGGTGCCACGGCCCATTTGAAAAAAGCCCAAGTTACCATGTTGCCTTGGAACTTCTCTAGAAATTGCATGTAGGAGATGCACCCCAGGCAAAAAGATCAAAGAGCATCACTCATCTGCGACCTGGTGAAATCAGGGAAGGAGGGGATACAGGAACTAGGATCTAGACTTTCAGGGCACTTCCAGGCATTTCTTACCACTCTGAACTCTCTTCAGAGCAGTCTGGAATCACGATATGACCATGATTACTGCCACAGGGTACAGATTGAAAAGAACTGCAGAAAGGACATGTTGCTTCTGAGGGGTATCATTCAGGATGGTATGATAACCATTGCAAATGCCCTGGGTAGGTTCATAAGCGATAGGGTTCAAGCCCTCCCTACATCTTCTTCCCAAATGCCAAGAACCTCCAATGTGTTATTGTATTCTTTCTCAACTGCCCCTGCAATGCAGGCAGCTACTTCAGCAGCAGTTGTTGTTCAGAATGCCAACAATGTTCATCCCCCAATAAATAATAGTGCTTCAGTGGAAAAAACTAATGCAGGTACCCTGTTAGCTGTGGGGCATTTAAATTATCCCACATCCTCTGGTCATTGTTCTATTTATGTCCCCAACCTTTTGACTTCATCAACATCTACTGCTGTGTTTGCTCCCCAATTAAATAACTCTATTCAGTCAGAAAATGATCCCTTGTCTACTAAAGGTGATGATCCAGTTGCCAGAGTAAAAAAACCCAAATGTCCACATGTTCCAAAAACAATGTATACCCCAAACTAACAGTAATTGTTTAACATTTGGAAATGTTGTGAAATAAAGTTTGTTTCTTTTTTCAAAAAAATCATTGTGGGGTGTTTCTTTTCTTTTCTTTTCTTTTTAATGTATGGGTCCAGCACTGAAGCCTCCGGACCGCCGCTGCTGCCGCCGCCGCATAGCACTGAAGCCAGCAGCCAGGGCATTCCATTGTTCTAATCACCCTTGCTAACAAATTACTCCTATTAAAATAACAGTCGTGCACTCTCCCCTCTTCCTTTAAGAAATGAATTCAATGGGCATTTTTACACACACCTTAAAGTGCTGGTCTTTCAATCTTCTGGGTTTACAAGTCCACAACTAAGTTCCGGATGCATTCTTCACACACACATTTCCCTGAGGCAGTTCTTGGATGCATTCTTCACACAAATACTGCCTTGAGGCAGCCTAAAGTAGCCACAGCTGAAGATGTGAGGGCAGGTTCAGGCTGTAGCAGCAAACATGCAGGAGAAATGTGTGTGTAAAAACACCCATTATTTTCAAAACCAGAATTATACTTACGTGTGGGGAAGAAAGAGTGAGCGAGGTGATGGCACGGATGTCCGCTTTCTGGCACTGGGCTGCCAAAACTGTCCCGTGTACTTGTTTGCTGAGGGGTGATGGGAACATGTACAATTCAGTAATTATTTGTCAGGGGCTGTTTACTAGGGGTGGAACGTCAGGGCAATTACCAGTTACCAGTTTTACCGGTTACCGGATTAAAAAAAAGATTTGAACCGGTTTACCGGTACCGGATTTGTTCCATTGATTTCAATGGGGAACTGTCCCCATTGAAATCAATGGGGAAAAGACCAAAAACCTCCCACCTCCCCCTCCCAGACTGTGTGGCTGGAAGGGGGGGCACCCACCCACCCTGCCCAGTCTGGATTAAAAAAAATAATAATTAAGTCCCACTCCCTACTAGTGCGGGCTCCAAGCCGCCACCGGTGACCCGGAGCCCGCACCAGTAGGTACTAGGGTGATCCCTGGGGTGGGGGTGGGGGTTTAACACACCACCCCCACCCCAGGGATCACCCTACCTCCCCACCCAGGGATCGCCTACCTTGTGCTCTGGGCGGCGGCGGCAGCAGCGGCGGTCCGGCCGCTTCAGTGCTGGCTGCTTCAGCGCTGGGTGCGTCAGCGCTACTAGGCCTTCTGGTGAACTTCCAGGTTTCCCCGGAAGGCCTAGTAGCACTGAAGCCAGCAGCCACAGCCAGCGCTGAAGCCGCTAGATCGCTACCGCCCAGAGTGCAAGGTAGGCAATCCCTGGGTGGGGAGGTAGGGTGATCCCTGGGGTGGGGGGTGGTTTAACACCCCCCCACCCCAGGGATCACCCTAGTACAGTACTAGTACCTATACCTAGTCCTATCAGTACCTATCTGCTGGTGCGGGCTCTGGGTTGCTGGTGGCAGCCCGGAGCCTGCACTAGCAGGGACTTTGGGGGGGAATTTTTTTAAAAAAAATCCAGGCCGGGCAGGGTGGGTGGGTGGTGTCCCCCCTTCCGCCTGTGCAGCCTGGACTGGGGAGGGAAAGTGGGGGGGTTTTGTGTTGTTGTTTTTTTACATTGCGGCCATTCATTTGAATGGCCGCAATGTAAA
>QEPC01003843.1:601969-619085 GCA_003113815.1 Sphenodon punctatus | reverse complement strand
GGGGAATCACATTCATCACGCGAGCGGCCGAAGCGGCGGGACCGGAGGCCGTCGCGTGGTGAAGGCGATTCCCCGCCGTGGTGACCCCCGCCGTCACGTCTGGATGGCAGCCACGGCCCGGAATCCCCGCAGGGATTCCGGCCCGTGGCCATAGCGGGCGAGCGCTGCGGCGGCATTGGCCGCGGCGGCATTGGCCGTCTCCCCAGAGGGCGGGCGGCGGAGAGCGTGGAGGGGGCGGGGCCGTGTGGCCGCGCGTTGCGCCGCATGGCCCTGCCCCCTCCCCAATTCCCCGCCGGGATCCCCCGGCATGTCTGTTAGGGCGTTACGGGTCATCTTGGCAGGGGATGAATTCACTGATTTCGTGACGGGGCCAATTGGCCCCGTCACGTCTGAAAACACCCAATGTACCTGTTTTGGCCATGCCTGGTTTGTAGAAGGTATACCACAGAGGTGCAATCTAACCCAACGGGTTGAGATGTTACTGGCACAGAGAGGCGTGTACAAATTGTCATTATTGGGTGATTTCAGACGTTACGTTTTCGGCATTCACCACAGTCAACAGCAGTCAAACGTGGGCGGTGGTGAAAGAGCCATGCACGTCTGGTGGCCCGCATCCAGATGTTCACCATAGTCAAACCTGGGCCAGGGTGAACTAAACACGCTTCGTGAGGTCGGGGCGGGAGGAGGTCCAGAAGTGTGGTGAAATTTCACCACGGCAGGGGTGAATGAAAAGTAACTTCTGAACGGAAGCCCCCAGCCGCGGTGGAAGGAAACAACCACGGGCCGTGGTGATAGCACTCAGCGTCGCTACTAGGCAACTAACAACAAGCGGAACACGGAGGGAGATTTAAAGGGCAGGCAGCAGTAGGGAAACGTGTGCTCGCTACCGCCCCTGACCACGCACCTGTGTCGCATATATGTACGCCTCAACTCCCGCCCCCCCCGGGGCCATTAGGTGCACACTGGTGGCCGCACAGCCTATGTCGGAAGGGTTAGCGGCCCGGGAGCGGTGGGGGTACACCAGGGTGCCGCTGTGCTCCCCCAGTAGTGGCTGTGGTGTTGCATTGGGAGTACCCTGTCCTGCCTCCCCCCCCCCCGGCCCAGGGCTTCAGCCCCTGGGCCGCTGTGCCTCCCTGTGTGTGCTCTTGTTAATGTTCCTATCCATCTAGCAGGTGTGTATGCGTGGGGCTGTCCGGCCTTGAATGCCGGCAGTTGTGTGCTGCCCACTCCCTTTGCCTCCCTCCACAGAGGCCCCATTGTTCCCATCCTGTCATTATCTGTCGGCCTTGGCAGCCCCTGTCTGCCTATGCAGCCCCTCTGCCCCGCATCCCATGCTGCCCCATGGCCGCTGCGGCTCAGACCCTCAAGGAGCTGTACCATGACAGCTGCATCTCAGCCTGAGGTCCTGCTTGGAGGCTCCTGGGGCTCTGTCCGTGCTTGGACCATCCGCGAGAGCATGGCCCTTTGCGACCTGTTCGCCCATCGTTCAGTGCTGCCTGCATTCCTTGCCCACCCGGCCGGATGCCTATCATTGCCTGAGCTTTGGTATGCTGCGCTTTGGCTATGTCATGACCACTGGCGACTGCCACGTGCACTGTGAGGAGCTGGGGCTCACCCCCTTCCCTGAGGGATGCGTACCGTCCACTCTGGGGGGCCTTGCGGCATGGAGTCCTGCCGAGACAGCCTCCGCCCTGTGTGTGTGTGCCTTCCCAGGATATGTGACCTGCCTGAGTGAGGGTGGCCCTGCCATGGCTGTGTTCTACTTCATCAGCATGCAGGGTGCGCATGGGTATCCATGGTCCCGCAGGACTGCCTTCTCCATCTGCTGGAGCTGTCCCTGGCCTCCTGAAGCTGATTATGGCATGGTCCCCCCCCGGACCTGAGCTGGCGGCCCTGTTGGAGGTGTGCGGCCGCTCTGATGTGCAACTCGGGATGAGCTGTGCGAATCCCTTCTAGGCCTTCTACCTGAACTGCTTCCACATGGCAGCCTGCGGCTTCTGCCGGGGTCTGTGGCAATGGCCCTGATATGTGCACCTGCTGTCGTTACCGCCCCCTCCAACCGATGGTAGCCCCAGCAGCTGGGTGTGGGGTGCACCAGCCTCATCTGGCATCTGGGTGCCTCCTCAGCGCCTTCCTTCCGCCTGTGGCCTGGGTGCTATCGCCGCCGCCTTCTGTCGCCTTGGGACTGCTGGACCACTTGTGACCCGCCTCTGCTCGCCTGTCGCCCTCGCACCTGGGACCTGCGGGCGCCGGCCCAAAACCCTCTGAGTGGCCTCCTGCTGACATGTCGCTGACAGCCCTCTGTCTCCATGAGCTGCCTCACCCACCCTTGCGCCCCACTCTCCTCCACCTGGCGTGGTGGCCCCTGTTCCTTGGGGCTGGGACCGCTCCCTCGCCTTGGTGACCCTTGACCATGGACCAGCCTTCCACCCCCCCTTGTTTGCCTTGGGCGGGGTGTCTGGGTGGCCCCCTTGCCCTTCCTTCCCCATGCGGGTGGGTGGGGGCAGGGGTGGTGGTGTCCATGCCCTTGTCCTGTGTTTCCCCTTGCGCACTGGGTGTGCTTCTCCTCCGGATGCTTGTTCAGTGGCAGGACATTGTGTTGGCTCCCCCCTCTGGACTGGGCCCCGCGCCCCCCCTTGCTGCTGCTCCTTCTCCCATGCCATTTATTCTCGCGCTCCTGAGCTGTATGCCTCTCCGCCGGGCCATTGCCACTTGTGCCCTCAATAAATGCCTGTTGTGCTTCACTGTGCCTTGTGTTGCCTCCTGTCTCCTTGGGCTGCTGGGTCCCCCTTCCCCTTGCCCGCTGGGCTCCTGCCCCCTCCCCCTCCTGCTGGGCTGGCCGTGCCAACCCCTCACCACCCCCCCACCTCCTGTGCTTCCGACCGGCCCTGGGGTTCCCTGTCCCCCCCCCCAGTGTGTGCCTCCCTCTGTCCCCCATGCTCAGCTCCCCTATGTTGTGTGGGTGTGCTGCTTCATGCGTGTGTGTGCGCTTCTCGTTTTGACATGCGTGCGCATTCCGTGCGGCCGCTGTTTGCGAGCGCTGCCCACTCTGCAGCTCCCTCCACCCCCTCCCTTTGTGTTTCCCTTCCCTGGGCAGTGCCCTCCACTGTCTGTGGCTTCATTTGCCCTCCGGATGCCATGTTTGAGTCCGTGCAACCCTGGTGCCTTGTGGGGCTCCCACCACGGTTCTCACCACCACGTCACATTTGTAGGGTTCCCCCGACCCGTGTTCCCTCCGGTTGGCCCCGGGCAGTGATGCAGCCCCTGTCACGTCTGTTGGGGCCATGCGGCTCACCGCAGCCCGTGGTGAAGCACTTGACACTGGGGTGGGATTCACTGTGGTGAATCTCACCGCGTCACGTCTGAAATCACCCACTGTTTCATGCAATGCACTAGTAATAGCACAATGGGTCCATGTAATGCATATCATTTAAGAACTAATAATGTATTATACACTAGTTTTGTCTGTTAGGAAAAAACATTTCTATCAACATTGTAATTTAATCACATTGTTTTATCTGTTGTAAGTGGAGATCCACTTATGAATGCCAATTAATAACCACTTGGAAAGGAATGTGCAAAAGCATGATTCAATTAAACCTTGCCAATGTGCTGCATCATGAAGTCTCATAGAGAAACATACCTTAACAGTCACTTTGTATACTGTTTTATGCAAGTCACTGTTAATACCACATTGGTGCCATTAAATACATATCATTTAAAGAAATAGGTGATGAATCAGAACAGTTGTCACAGATCAATGTGATTATGAAAGAGGTTCTAGAGCAAATTGACAAACTAAATAGTAACAAATCATCGGGACCAGGTGATATACACCCCGGAGTACTGAAGGAACCCAAATATGAAATTGCAGACCTACTACTGATAATTTGTAACCTCTCTCTAAAATCTGCCACTGTACCGGAGGACTGGAGGGTAGCAAAAGTAATAGGGATGGGCGAACAGAACCGAGTTCAGAAATTCAGTTCGGTTCGGTTCGAAAATCAAGTTCGGTTTGGAAGTTCGGTTCGGTTGACTGAACTGGTCAAGTTCGATCCGAACTCCAAACTTCCGAACCGCGTTCGCCCATCCCTAAAAAGTAATGCCTATATTTAAAAAGGGCTCCAGAGGCAATTCTGGAAACTACAGACCAGTGAGCCTGAAATCTGTGCCAAGCAAAATGGTGGAAACTATTATTAAAAACAGAATTACAGGGCATATTGATAAGCATGGCTTAATGGGGAAGAGTCAACATGGATTTAGCAAAGGGAAGTCATGCCTCATTTTAAAGGTATGAATAAGCATATGGATAAGGGGGAGCCAGTTGATATGGTGTATCTGGATTTTCAGAAAGCATTTGGTAAGGTCGCTCATGAGACACTCTTGGGGAAATTAAAAAGTCATGGGATAGGAGTCAATGTCCTGTTGTGGACTGGGATACAAAATAAAAAGTAGGATTAAATGGTTAGTTTTCACAATGGAGAGGAGTAAATAATGGAGTTCCCCAGGGATCTATACTGGGATCAGTGTTGTTTAATGTAGTCATTAACGACCTGGAAAGGGGGAGGAAGAAGTGAGGTGATCAAATTTGCAGACAACACCAAGTTATTCAAGGTTATAGTAATAGTTAAAACACAAGCGAGCTGTGAAGAATTGCAGGGGAATCTTGCATGACCAGGTGACTTGGCATCTAAATGGCAGATGAACATTTATTTTATTTTATTTTATTTATTTATTAAAATTTCTATGACGTCCTTCCCACAAGGCTCAGGGCAGCTTGCAATTCATAAAACACAATAAAATTCATACAATAAAAATGCCCATCCCACCCCTCAAACTCTCCCCCTCCCCCACAACCCTACCCAGAAACCCAACCAAGCCCAATTTATTCCTGCCTGCCGAAAGCTCTTCGAAATAAAAAAGCTTTGCACTGCTTCCAGAAGATGCCCAGGCTCATGCTCACATGAATCTCCCAGGGAAGGGAGTTCCACAAAATGGGGGCAGCAATTGAGAATGCCCTACTGCACAGTCCCACCCCACAGAGAAGGGTGACAAGTGCAAACACATAGGTAAAAGCAATCCAAACTTTATATACACAATGCTGGGTTCTAAATTATGAGTTACTACTCAGGAAAAGCACCTTGGAGTCATTGTGGACAATACATTGAAATCCTCAGCTCTGCATGTAGCGGCCATCAAAAAAGCAAACAGAATGTTAGGAATTATTCGTAAAGTGAAAGAGAATAAAACTGAAAATATGTCACTATATAAATCTAAGGTGTAACCGCACCTTGAATATTGTGTGCAGTTCTGGAGATATAGTTGAAACAGAAAAGGTACCGAGAAGGGCAACAACAATGATAAGGAGTATGGAATGGCTCCCCTATGAAGAGAGGCTGGATACGTTGGGACACTTCAGCTTGGAGAAGAGATGACTGAATGGGGCTATGATAGACGTTCATAAAATCATGAGTGGTGTGGAACACTTTAATAGGGAACAGTTATTTACCCTCTTCAATAGTACTAGAACTAGGGGACACTCCATGAAATTAACATGTAGCAGATTTAAAACAAATAAAATAAAGTATTTTTTCACTCAATGCAGAATTAAGTTGTGGGATTTGTTGCCAGAAGATGTGGTCAAGGGTAGCAGTATAGCTGGGTTTAAGGGTTGGACATGTTTCTGGAGGATAGGTCCAGGACCATTAGTCGTTATTAGCCAAGCCGGCTTGGGGAATGTAACCCCTTACTGTTGGGAGGTGGGAGTGAACAACAGGAAATGAATTGCCCATCGTGACCTGTTGGGTACTTCTTCCAAGCGACTGAGATTGGCCACTGTTGGAGAGAGGTACTGGGCTCGATGGACCACTGGCCACAACCCAGTATGACACTGCTTATGTTCTTATGTTAGCTTCTTATGTTCTTAAATTGTTATTTGACAGCTTCTTCTTGCTGGTTAAAAAACACTTTTAAAATAACTTTTTACTGTTCTATCTGGAGGTCCTCTTACTAATGCCAATTAAAAACCAAAAGGAAAGGTATTAAAAGGATGCTGAAACCAAAACTTTCAAAGGTGCTGCTGATTCAAGTATCAAATAAGGCATAGTTAGGCAGTCAATGATTTTCTGTGGGGAATTTTTTTTTAGTTATCTTTTGTTTTTGCAAAGGAGCATGAAACAAGCTTATAAACTTTCAAAGGTCAAAACAAATGGGTTCACACAGTGCTGCTTAATGGTACCACATTGGTACCATTAAACACATATAGGAACTGCTTAAAATAATTACATTTCCATTTCCTCAAATATGCTGAGTGCTGCTTCCTAGGTAAAAAGCTTACTTGAACCTTAAGTTCTAAAACCTGCAAATGGGAGAATAACGTGGTGACAACTTATGCAATGCAGACTTTTAATTTTGTATTACAAAGGAAATGGAAAATGTGCGCTTGGTGTTTTCAAACAAACAAACAAACAAACAAACAAACAGTTTGTCTGTCCCTGATGTTCCAGTGGCTAGAATCTGGACATATGTGGGAGAAAGACATAAATAAAATATGGAGTGATTATAAATACATTACAATAAAAGGAAATTTACCATACAAACAGAGATTAAAAAGTAAAGTTACCAAACTAAAAAGTACTGAAATTACAGTGCAGTTATCAAAGAGCAAAGAAATTAATAAAACAATGCTTTATTGAGCAGCAACCTATGTTGACCTCCTGGAAGAGCACAAGCAATTCCGGGAAGCTCTTCTCCAAATGCAGCAACTGCACTTCTCTATGGTAGAAGAGATGTGCAACAACAGTGAGTGACTACTTTCATAATAAAAAATAGCAACAGAAGTATGAACTATCACTATACCCATATGGTACTTTACTTAATGAAAATCCATTAACATGGCAGTGCGTATATTGATGCACAACTGAATGCAGATGCTTATGGACTACCTGGAGATGAACCAAACATTAACACAAAGATGGGAGAAAGCGGTGTTCATGAGAATGCTGTTCCAGAGGCACGTATCTCTGCAAACCTCTCCTGAAGCTGATGAAAGTGCACCTGGATGGGGCCGGGGAAGCGGATTTGGTGAACTAAAAAAAGTTTTATTTCCTTTTTTGGAATATGGTTATTCTGGTTGCTTTTGAACTACACATGAGCATTTTTCATCTGTAAGTACTGCAGAGCAGCAACCCATGTTTTTATTTTATTTTAGATAACAAATATATTTTTTTCTGATAAAAAATTAATCACAATAAGTAATGGCTTATTACTTATTAAAAAGTGAAAATGAAAAATGTTTATTTTCATTAATAACATATTTTATGTAATCACGCGCACACACGTCTACAAAGCTATGATCACTTATAAGAACTTGGTTTTAAATTTTTTGGGAAATGCACTGGTTGACAGGGCGTGTGCAGAAGAATTTTTCTCTGTGTGTATGTTATAGAGAGGGGAAAGAATTGTACCTATCTTTAAATTTGAAAAAAAGAAATCAAACTGTGCCTGTCCCTGGCGTTCTAGTGGTTAGACTCTGGCAGTACATATTTATAAATCGGGGAACTACATTGCTTGCCAGGGCCCTAGTTCCCTTTTCTGATCTGCAAAGAAAGTGATGAACACATCCCTGACAAGCCTCCCCTTGGACGTTCCCCGCGTAAAGCGGGGGGCCACAATGGAGAGGGCATTCTCAGTGGCCGGACGCGCCTTTGGAACTCCCTTCCGGAGGAAGCTTGCCTGGCCCCAAGTCTATTGACATTCCGGTGGTGGTGTAAAACCTGGCTGTTTGCCCAGGTCTTTGGGGTGGGGGTTGGGGAAGGGTTAGGGTTTTTTTTCTCCCCTACCCTGTTTGTTGTTTTAATGTTAAATTGTATCCCGGGACCCTGTTTTAAACATTTACATTGTTTTTGAAGTATTTTAAACTGTTTTATATTTGTTTTATATGTATGTTTTATTATTGTTGGAAGCCACCCCGAGCTGTTTTCAGGAGGAGCGGGGTATAAATTCAGAAAATAAATAAATAAATAAATATTTATTGCCTTGCATACCTCATGCACAATTTTAAACACAGTGGATGTGGCCACACTGAACTGTGAACCAACTGTTCTGTAGGCATTTGGTGTTGCTAGCTTCCAAAGAGCTATAGCAACATGCTTCTCTGGGGTTATAGCTATCCTCATGTTTGTGTTCCTCCTTACTAGAACATTGCATAACATTTCCACAAGTTGTAGGAAAACATCCTTTCTCATTCTAAAGTTTGCTATCCATTGTTCATCATCAAACCCAGGAGCATTAACAACATTTTCCCGCCAGTCTGTGCTCTGGTTTAGCTGTCAATGGTTTTGAAAGGTAGGCTGAATAGAATCTCTGGTCTCAAAACTTTGGGCTAATGAGGTGTTGTCTGAAATTCCTGCATCGGTGTGTTAATTAATCAAAGCATCTACTACCTGTACATTTAGTAAACAGAAAAAAGAAAAACACATTACACGCTTGCTATGTTTGTGAAACATGTGCTATTAAACCACCTATGGTTTATTAAGCAGAAACCAAGCATGTTTATGTACATCAAAGTTTGAGATACGCACATGAGCCAATGAGTAAAGCAGAAATACTGCTATCCAGACTGTACTTACATTGTTTTTCTACTGTCTAATTCAATCAGTATAGCACTTATTCAGTGTGAGTTGTATCCAGTGTCTGCCAAGGGAAATGTACAGTTAAAATTAATTCTTCATGATTTATGGTTAGGCTTTTGATACTTTTATTAGACTAAACAGTGTAGAAATGTAAGACAAATCAATATCAAAGAATTAGTATTAACATATAGAAAACAGTAATGACTTAATATTGTTAGGAAGTGGTGTTTAAAGGAAGTTTAAAATTATTTTTTTAAAAGGTAAATTGCTTCTTGTTCAGTGGATGAGAATGTGGAGTAAATTTACTAGCAGCACTAGCTGCAAGTAAGTTAAAGGCACAACCACTCTCCATTATAATCAGGGGACTGTTTAACCCCCAATATTGAGGAAACCTCTTGAGTTACAGTTGTAAAAAATTATCCATGGCTTATATTTGTGGGGACCATCGTACATGCAAAATTTAAAGAAGATCTAGCCAGAAAACCAAAAGATACATCTGTTTAAAAGTTAATTGCTTGTGGTCAAAATGAATCCTCTCCTGATTATTTTGAACAATGGATCTCTCCCCGCTCCTGCCCCCATGAGTTAAGCCCTAAGACTTCACAGCCTTGTAGTCTGAGATCTACATCAAGTGCTGCTGAAGTCTGGGAATGTTGAGTGCAGTCCAAACTGAGTTATTATTATTATTTGTTTAAGTCCTGCTGACTCGCGCATGCACGGTACTGTCCAGGCTTCTCGGGTAGAGAGGCAAGTTGGGTGGAGAGCGTGAGCACTGCAGCATTGTGGAGGAGAGAGAAGGGACTGGCTGCCCTTCCCTTCCACTTGCTTTTCTGCTGCTAAAGCTCTGCTGGTGCCAGCCTGTTACAAAGGGCAAATAACCTTTAAGAACTCAAGCCATGGTGGGCTGTTGCTGCTGGGACACTGACTGATTAGAGCAAGGTTGGTCAGGTAACAAAGCAGCCCACTCTAGTTAGAATGAGATGCAGCTGCAGTGGTCTAGCAGGGCTTTTAAACAGCCGCCGGCAGCTGAGTGAGGCAGTGGAGCTGACTCATAGGAAGCAAGTCCTGTAGACGATCAAGCCAATGGTGCTGCAGCTTGTGGAGTGGAAAGCAGGGATGTGCTAACAGAACGGAGTTCAGATGTTCGGATGTTTGGACTGAAAACTTAGTTCGGGTTTGTGGGTTCAATCCCGTGGAGTTCAGACCCCCCCAAACATTCAGAAAGTTCAGCTGCTTGGAGGCTTGGGGTGCTCCATGGACCCCCAGGGGTGCCTGAGGTGGCATGGCAGGCCATCTGAGACACAGCAGCAGCAGCAGCAGCAGCAGCAGAGACTGGGAAGGCTTGGGGCTTGGTACCCTGTGTTGCCCGGTAGGCAGACTTGGGACTTGGTCCCTGGGGGTGCCTGTGGGGGCATGGCTGGCCATCTGAGACCCAGCAGCAGGACCAGAGGCCAGGAAGGCTTGGGGTTTGGTGGTGCCTGGCACCCATCATTGGCTGGGCATTGCAGGCTGGCTGGCATCCATGGAGCAGCGGCAGAGGCCCGGCCAGGGCTTGGTGGCTGGCACCCCTACTTGGCTGGGCGTTGCAGGCTTGCATCCTACTTGTTGGATGTCAACAAGTTCTTCTGAAAATTGTTCAAGCCTTGCCTGGTGGTGAATCATGTGGTCACCCAGTAGCAGATATTGGATTGCCAGGGCACACTACCCATGGCACAGCAGAGGCAGCAGAAGCAGCAGCAGCGGAGATTCGATTGTTGGGGCACAGTACCTGTGGCACCACAGAGGCAACGTTCAGGAGCAGAAGCAGTGAAGATTCGATTGCAGGGCACAGTACTCATGGCACAGCAGAAGCAGCAGAAGCAGCAGCAGTGGTCATTGGATTACCAGGGCACATTACCCGTGACACTACAGAGGTGGCATTCAGCGGCAGCAGCAGACATTATTTTGTCAGGACACAGAACCTGTGGCATAGCAGAGGCAGCATTGGCAGTAGTGGCAGACATTGGATTGACCGGGCACAGAACCCATGGCACAGCAGAGGCAGCAGTGGCAGCAGGAGCAGACATTGGATTGCCCGGGCATAGAACCCATGTGACAGTAGAGGCATCAGAAGTGGAAATTGGATTGCTGGGGGACAGAACCCATGGCACAGCAGAGGCAGCATCAGCACCAGCAGCAGACATTGGATTTCCCAGGCACAGAACCCATGGCACAGTAGAGGCAGCAAAAGAGGACATTGGATTGCCAGGGCACAGAACCCATGGCACAGCAGAGGCAGCAGAAGTGCAGCAGTGGACATTCAATTGCTAGGACACATTACCCATGACACAGCAGAGGTGGCATTCAGTGGCAGCAGCAGACATTGGATTGCCAGGGCACAGAACCCATGACACAGCAGAGGCAGCACAAGTGCAGCAGTGGACATTCGATTGCTGGGGCACATTACCCGTGACACAGCAGAGGAGGCATTCAGCGGCAGCAGCAGACATTGGATTGTCAGGGCACAAAACCCGTGGCACAGCAGAGGCAGCATTGGCAGCAGCAGCAGACATTGGCTCACCCAGTAGGAGAACACATGGCACAGTAGAGGCAGCAGCGGCAGCAGGAGTAGACATTGGATTGCCCGGGCACAGAACCCATGATACAGCAGAGGCAGCAGAAGTGGACATTGGATTGCCTGGTAGCAGAACCCATGGCACAGCAGAGGCAGCACTGGCAGCAGCAGCAGACATTGGATTGCCGGGGCACAGAACCCATGGCACAGCAGAGGCAGCAGAGGCAGCAGTGGCGGACATTGGATTGCCTGGTAGCAGAACCCATGGCACAGCAGAGGCAGCAGAGGCAGCAGACATTGAATTTCCCGGGCACAGAACCCATGGCACAGACAGCAGAGGCAGCATTGGCAGCAGCAGCAGACATTGGATGGTCGGGGCACAGTAGCAGACATTGGATTGCATTTCATCCAATTGATCCTATATAATTTTTCTTAAAGCAGGTGAAGATTTATAATGCATTCAGGCTATGGAATCAGTGTGACCAGTCTCTGTGTAACATTTGATTAAGCAGGTCTTTCCAGACTTATAATTAAAATGGCTTCCTGTTTTAATTAACTCTCATTTTTCTGATTTCTGTACATTTCCAATTCAGCTTGAATTTTAATTCTCTAGCTGTTCAAGGAATAAATTCTGATCTGAGATTCTAATCTGCAATTGCCGTGGCACAGCAGAGGCATCATTCAGCAGTGGCAGACATTGGCTGGCCAGGGCTTGGTGGCTGGCACCCCTACTTGGCCAGGTGTTGCAGGCTGGCTGGCATCAGTGGAGCAGCAGCAGAGGCCCGGCCAGGGCTTGGTGGCTGGCACCCCTACTTGGCTGGGCATTGCAGACTGCCAGGTATCGGTGGCAGCCTGACTCAGGGTGGTGCGTGAGGGCAGTTTAAACTGGGGGGCCAGGAAGCCAATTAGGCACCTAAACCCCATGTCCCCAACCACCGAGAAGGATACCATCGAGTGCTATCATTTCCCCCAACATGTGCATGGCTTTCAGTTGAAAGCCACGTCGCCCTGCACATCCTGCAGCTGCCGATGGACTTGGCAGCTGCCCCCACCACAGCTCCTCCATGGTACACTGCTGCTGCTGCTGCTGCTGCTGTTCCCCCAAGCAGCAATACCACTCCTGCTGCTAGAGGTAGCTGCTCGAGGACACTTGCCCGCTGATGGAGGTAGATGACTGGCCACTGCAGTTGGGAACCCGCTGGCATCAATTGCCCCTGCCTGCCCGCTTAGTAGCACAGTGCTATGGCATGCCTTCAGGTGCCTCACAATGGCAGTTGTGCCAAGGTTGGTGAGCACCTGCCCACACTTCACCACCTTCTGGCACAAACTGCACTGCACCTGCCTGGTATCATCTGCCCACACCAACTTAAAATGCACCCAGACATAGGATTTTTTGCCCCCTCCTGCCTTCCGGACTGCACCAGATGACACACCACTGACAGCGCTGATGGGAGGGACAGGACATGGTGGCGACACAGCTCTCAGAGGGACAGCCATCTCCTCAGCACAAGACATCTCCTCCACAGGACTAGTATCTGCCTCGCTGTCCCCAATCTGAGTGATGTCCCATGAAGGGGAGCACTGGGACCCTGAGGCTGATGGACTGCCCACCATGCTGCTGCCACTCTCCCTGTGTCCCCTATAACTGATTCTGCTGCTGCTGCTGCTTCCATTGACCGGGGATCGAGTCCTGCCTCTAGCAGCCAGGGTGGGATCCACCAGCCATGGACTGCATGGAATCACCTCAATAATGGGGCTCGGGGACATTGGTGGCCCTGGAGGAACATCCAACCCCGAATCACCTGCACCTGCTCCTGCAGCTGCAGCAGAGACAGCCATAGTCTCCTGGACTGCAAGGCTTCCAGTGTCCTGCGTGGCAGTGGACAACGCTGGTAGTAGGGGACACCAAATCACACCCCTAGTGCCACTGCTGGGAGCCTCTGAAGCCTGTCTCCCAAAATCAGGCCTATGCAGTTTAAGGCATGGTGATGTGCTCGGGCTGCTGCTGATGCCTGCCACTCTGCTGGCACAGCCCCTGCCATCTCTGCCACATGCCCCATTGCCCACCTTACAGGCAGCAGACCAGCCTCTCCTGCTCCCCTTCTCCATTTATCCCACCCAAATAATGCACAGAAAGATTTTATATTTTTAAAAATTTATTTATTCAAATTTAGAATCTAATATTAGAGATATCTACACTAACTCTAACTGCTATAAACTATTCTAAAACCTATGGAAATAAATGGAATATTATCTAATATCTACAAAGGCCTAGTCCTACAAACACACTATAAAATATTAAAACTGAATGACTACACACTATCTCTATCTATCTCTGTAACTAATTCCTACAACTATCTATCTGTAGTAACTAGCTAATATCTCTCTATAAATACACAGGGATTGGCGGGGGGCGGGGGGGGGGCCACAGACAGCTCACATCAAACAACACAGGGAGGGGTACAAAACTGAAATGAAACCTAAATCAATCTAATCCTACTCTAAATAAATCCAAAAACAGGGGAAGGGAATCAGGGATGGAATATATACAGGGAGGAAGGAAGGATTCAATGGAGGGTAGGGAGAAAGAACACAGTGAGGGGTAAAAAATAAAAATAACACCTAAATCTATCTAATCTAATCTAATCTAATCTAATCTAATCTAAATAAATGAAACTATGGAGGTAAATGTGTGGAAATGGGTGAAATAGGAGGAGGATGGCAATGGATTGGGAGGAACACAAACTGCTGGGAGAAGGAGAGTTCTGAAAATGTCTGCTGACAGGAACAGTGGATACTAGCTCAGAATGATACGGAAGGGGAGGAAGGCAATGACTTTTGTTACTTGCTGCACCCGCCTTACCACAAGCCCCATTGGCTCTGTGCAGCCTAGCCCATGGCCAATTGCAGACTGTGAAACCAGTGGTCTGAGGAAAAGCAGGCTGGCTGCTAGTCCAAGTCTCTCCACCCCTCCTCAGCTGACCCCCCCCCCCCTGGGCCTGCCAGCCACATTTTTCTCACCCAGATGCCGCCTGAACTCATCCGAATGCAGTAGAACTGTTTGGGGGGTTTGGCGTTCAGTTCGGGCATTCGGTTCGGCCGTCCAAACGGGCTGAGTTCGGGCTGAACTCAGAACGTCCAAACTGCGTTTGCACATCCCTAGTGGAGAGTATCTGCCCCTGCCGGTTTTGGGGGAGGGGGGAGAAACTTACACACACACACATACCTCTCCACCCATCTTCTCACCTGCCTGGCATCCACGTTTGGCTGCTTCCGCCACCGCCTCTAGCAACCTGAGTTTTATTCCCGGAGCCGGAACCCTCAGTGCCAGGGAGATCAAAAGAGGCAGCAAGAGGGCTCGTCGCTCTCCTTCCATCTCATGGAAGCCCCCACCCCTCTCATCTTGCTAGCTCAACCCAGTACAAGCAGACTCCCCACCGTGCCTGCAAGCGGGGAGGGGGGGGAGTGGGTGTGAGGTCTAAGCCCCATCTTGCTGCTGTGTGCCCAGAGGAGAGGCAGCTGGGAGGGATTCCTTGGCTAGGTAAGCCAGCACTGGTAGCATGTGTTGCTGCTTGGTCCTGCTTTCCCAGTGGGGGCAGGGCTGTAGATGAAGGCTGGGTCTGGCAGGCAAGGATCTTGGGGGTCCTGGTGTTGTTCCCCCCACCGCCTCAACATTCAAAGCCACCGCAGCTGGTGCCACTGAAGGAGCTGGAAATGCCAGCGTTGAAGAAGCTGGAGCCCTTCTTTTGAAAGTGCTGGGGTCCCTGTGTGTGCATGGGCATGAGGACCCTGGCACTTTCAAAATAAGGGCTCCAGCTTCTTCAGCAGTGGCAGCTTCAGCAGTGGACAATTCTGTCCTGGAACTGTGTCCATTTCCCTGTCTGAGTGAGAAGCTCTGTCTTTCCCCCTCTTCTTGTCTCCAGGATGTGACAGAACTCATGCTGGTGGAGTGGGAGGATGGGGAACGGTTTTTAAACTTTTATCTAAAATAAAATAAAAAGCAGGCTGTCTTTTCAAGGTGCTTCTTGGATCCATTGATTTGTGGAGCAGTTTGCTGTGGAGTGAAAGCTAGTGAGAGAGCTCCATTCACAACATCATCCCCAAATCTCCCATTTGGAAAGTTATGTGACTATGGAAAGTAACTTGACTTTTATTTTAAACTATGGAAAGTTACGTGACTTACTCATTCACTCCGTGGGGAGATTTTTGTTGGAAATGCAAGGACTGTGAGATCATTGCATCCATTTTCCCAATGCAGAGTTTACAGAGGAGTGCGAGTAGCTAATCATCAATAAGCAGGCAGGAAGCATACTTAAGCTTAAGTAGCTTTATTAGGAAAATACATGTAGGATAGGAAAGGCCTACATCTATGCTAAGTCCTAAGACTAGGTGTGTTCAAGAGGGAGGAAGGAAGCTCTCTGAGACACAAAGAGATGAGAAATCTCCTGGGGGAGGAGATTGACCAATCAGGTCCTGACAGGAGTAGGACAGATAGGATGGCGGAAGGGTTCCCTGATCTGTCTGTCTACTCCTGCTGTTTCTAGCAAACAAACAGGATGAGGTGCTTAGGCGGGATGCAACCAAAGGAATGTATTTTGAAAAATTTTAAGCAATCCATATCTCCTCCCCCCTGAACAATTTGAGCCCCCAGACTTCACAGCCTTGGAGTTTGAGATGGCCACAGAGTGCTACTGTAAACATCTGGCTCTTTGAACTTCTGCATAGAACTTCTCCCAGAACTTTTGTGTAAAAAGTTCTCCTGGTAAACTGCTTTGCTCCAGGCAGCTGTGGTCACTTGGTTTCCAAGGGAGCCCCTCACGCCTACAGCTGCAACTACTTTAGGCTGCCTCAGGGCAGTGTTTGTGTGAAGAATGCATTCAGGAACTGCCTCAGGGCAGTCTGTGTGTGAAAAATGAATCCAGAACTTACTTGTGGATGTGTAAACCCAGAAGATTGAAAGACCAGCACTTTAAGGTGTGTCTAAAAATGCCCAATGTTGTGTGACCCTGTGGTTAGTTGTGCACTGTAAACTGACCTTACTCCATTTAGGTCAATGGGGAAAGTCCCCTCCACCATAAATGATGTAAATCCGTGTTTTGTATTGGAGTACATAGTTTCAGATTCCCCCGCTAGTGTAAAGCAGCATCACAGCCTAGGAGTCCTCCCCCAATCTGAGCTCCCCCCTCCCCCATGATCTCTTTAAGGTACACACCCCTCAAGTGTACTTAGGAAGAGTAGGATCTACAGCATGGATCTGTTCCCAAACATTGTGTGCATGCCCTCATCTCTGCTCCCTTACCCTGAGCTTCATTTTTCAGAACTTGGGGATGGGGGAACAAACTGAAATGAGGGCTCAGATCCAGACCCCCCCCCCATTAATAAATCAACATACATTACAACCAGTGGCGGCTGGTAGGTTTTGAGGTTGGTGGGTCACTAAGACTGGCCGGACTGCCAGCGGCTTTGCTGCTGGCGGGCCTGCGAGTCTAGGGGCGGAGCCTAGCCTAGGGGTGGAGCCAGAGGAATGGTAGGCAGAAAACCCACACATAAACCAGTGACCCACTCCTCCCACCATGTCCCCGTGTGCCCCCACTTCCCCACCATGTCCCCATGTGCCCCCAGAAAACCACACATAAACCAGAAAACCACATGTAAACCAGAAAACTATGAAAACCATGTGCCCACAGAAAATCAGAAAACCATGAAAACCAGACATAAAGCACACATAAACCATCCATGAAAACCATGTGCCCCCAGAAAACCAGAAAACCACACATAAACCAGAAAACCATGTGCCCCCAGAAAACCACACATAAACCAGAAAACCACACATAAACCAGTGACCTCCACTCCCCCCACCATGTCCCCGTGTGCCCCCACCATGTCCCTGTGTGCCCCCACCATATCCTCATGTGCCCCCACTCCCCCG
>QEPC01003843.1:531747-551978 GCA_003113815.1 Sphenodon punctatus | reverse complement strand
GAAATTGAAAATATTTGATCATTGCTTTAGCTGACATGTCTTAATATCTCATTGAGGGGAATATAAGGAGTTCAGACTTGGAGCTTCACTCTGTGCATTTTCAAGGGAGAGACATCTGAATTCCTTCACATAAGGAAGGATATTTTAAGCTGGGGTTTTGGACCTGGCAATAAAAATAGAAAATGACCCAAAGCCTAGGCGCTATTCTTAAATCCTCTGACTTCATGTAGGCTCAGTTTACTTTTTGTGAAGAGATGTTTTCAGGATTACAGCCTTAATTTATTTTTAAAATTAAAGCTTACATTTTTAAAAAATACAAAAATTCAGGCAGCTTTGATTATGGACTTGCTCATTTTATCATAGTGAAAATTATTATACTGGTCCTGATGATAGCTGTATTCTAGGTAAAAGACATTTCAGGATAACCTCCTATCCCGAAACTAACTCACCTCTTTCCTTCTTTACCCATCCCCTCACAGTGCATTTGAGATTTTTTTTAACCACCTTTCTCGCCTCTGCATCACCATTTCCTACCACCTTGTATTTATTTATTTTTTTACCCTGCCCCTCTCACTCATGGGCAGCTAACATATAAATAATAAAAGCAATATAATAAAAATAAAATATAAATATACAGTACAAATATATAAAAAAACCACCTCCTGATCTGTGTAAAAAAACATAGCCCTCCCACTATCCTAACCCATTCTCTTCCCCCACCCCCCCCAAAAAAGTGCCTGACACAAGAGCCAGGTTTTACAGCTTCGTTGGAAAGCCAGGAGGTCTGGGCTGAGGCAAATCTCCACCAGGAGGGCATTCCATAGCAATGCTGTGGCTGCCGAGAATGGCCACCTGTCATCCAAAACCACCAATAACGTGGGACCTCCAGGAGGGTGCCCCCAGACGACCACAGGAGCATCCTAGGGGGTGAGGTGATCCTTCAGGTAAGGTGTTAACAAAACAAACGATAGCCCTCTAAAGTCTATTTGGCCTGTACAGCCCCCACTTCCCCCCCTGCATGTTTATTGTGTTGAGCCTAACAAATGGGCAGTCCCTGCATATATTTCTTGTCCAGGCAGCCCTTACTCGCAGATGTTGTTGGGAACACAGGTGATGGTGGTTAGCAGGGGAGTAGTCTTCAGCAGGAAATGGATCCTGGTCATCTTTGCACTCTATCTCTGCTTCAAAAGCGCAAAATTCCTCTCCACAGCAGAGCGGGTGGTGCTCAGCTGCCTGTTGAAATACCTTTGCTCTGCGGTGTGGGCAACACTGTAGGCCTTCATGAGCCAGGACTTCAGTGGGCAAGCAGGGTCCCCCAAAACAGGCCACATGAGCACCCTCTTGATGCAGGTTTCACTGGTGGGTCCAAAGTCCTTGGTGTACATGTGTCCAAAGAAGGGGGACTGGTCAAAGATGCAGGTGTCATGGTTCTTCCCAGACCACCTTGCTAGCACATCCACGAACTGGCCACGGTGGTCCACTACGACCTGGAGAACCACAGAGAAGAACCCCTGATGATTCAAATAGTCACCTTTGCTATAGGGTGGGCATTTTGGGAACCCCTTCCTCCAAAAGCTTTTAATCTCTTCAGGATCAGCCAACAGACCTGGTCCAGCAGTACTTCCACTAACATGATGCACACCTCAAGAAGGATGAAGCCCACCATGGAAACTCCAATGCTGAATTGCTGGATGACAGAGCAGCAGGAGTCTGGAGTGGCAAGCTTCCATATGGTGATGGCCATGCACTTCTCCAGTGGGACAGGTGACCGTGTCACTGTGCCCTGTTTCTCCAGTTGCAGCCTGAGAATCTTGGCTATCGGCAGGACAAGGTGATGGAGCATTCTAAAGTTAGATAATCACTCGGCGTCTCAGCAAGAAGACAGCATATTCTCCCACCAGTCTGCTTTTCTCCTGGACCCACACAAGCCTCTCTAGTGGGTACAGCCACACACAGGGTGTTGGTGACTAAAGTTGTGTCTCCAGATGGGTACCTCTCGGCACGCATCAGCTCCCCTTGTAGGGCTTCAATCCTCTCCAGCATGGCCCTTGGTCGCTGAAGGACAGCATGTGCATGGCATCAAAGCAGGAGCTGCCTGTGCAGTGTGGTGTGCCTCAGGGCTGCAGCAACAGATTTATTTATTTATTTATTTATTTAATAGACTTCTACCCCACCCCTCCTGCTTCAGGCAGCTTGGGGTGGCTCACAACAGTGTAATAAAAAATACAATAATAAAATGACGACCACTATAGCCATATAAACAATAAATAAAAACAGTAAAAATACAATACAAATAGTACGCAGCCAAAAATACAAAACTCTCTCACCCAACACCCTCCACCCCCACCCCGTGCCTGGCTGAAGAATTGGGCTGAGGGGGATCTCCACCGGGAGAGTTCCACAGCACTGAAGTAGCCACACAGAATGCCGGCATGTAAGTACCCACCCGCCTACAGTAGGGAACCTCCAGGAGGGCACCCCCTGACGATCACAGGAGCCATCCAGGGACCCAGGAAGTGAGGCGGTCCTTCAGATAGGTAGGGCCCAGAGCGTGTTCATTTTTGTTTGTTTCATTTTTATACCGCCCCCTCCTGCCCAATGGTAGCTCAGGGCAGTGTACAACATTCCATAAATGACAAAAGTTTGAAATACAAAAAAATATAAAATACAATATACTATAAAAATCTCAATTAAGACCATAACACAACAGAGGTCTGATTTAAAAAAAATACTTTAACCCTTCCCTTTAAAAAAGAAAATCCCCCTCTTCTCTCCTCCCCCCTCCCCCCCAAACTACCTGTTCCCTTCACCAAATGCCTGAATGTATAGGTCAACACCAGCACCTTGAATTGGGTCCAGAAGACTATAGGCAGCCAGTGCAGTGCCCGGAACACCGGCATAATGTGCTCCTGGCAACCCGTCCCAGAAATCAGATGGGCCGTGGCATTCTGCACTAGCTGCAGCTTCCAAATGGTCACCATGGGGAGCCCCACGTAGAGCACATTACAGTAGTCTAGCCTCAGGGTGAAAAATGCATGAATGACAATGGCCAGGTCGGAGTCTGAAATATAGGGGTGGAGCCGTCTCACCAAATGTAACTGATGGAACGCACTCCTGGCCACAGCCAATGCCTGGATATCCAGACGCAGCTGTGGATCCAGGTGCACTCTTGGGCTCCTAACCAGAGATGCCAACATGGGGTGAACTCTGTCAGTATCCGGTAATACCCCCTCATCTAGAGCTCCAGACCCACCAATGAGCATCACCTCTGTCTTGTCCAGATTCAGATTCAGTTTCAGTCAGCTCAAACTCATCCAGTCCGCCACAGCCGTCAAACACGGGGAAAGCACCGAGACTGCAGGACCTGGGTTGGATAGGACAGGTATAGTTGTGTGTCATCGGTTAACAATGAACTCCCCATCTATGCACAACCTCTCCCGAGAGTCTTGCAATTTCATCGAGTCTGTGTCTTTGGAAGGTTTGGATCTGCTGGATGGCTCACAGTTTCTTTTCAGCAGCGGAATTGGAGACCTGGTGTGCGCTAACAAGTGCCCTGAAGTTCTCAGGATCCGTGGCTGCATTACAGGTGTGTGACTATGCAAAGAACGTTTTGGAAAGTTTACACAGCTGCGTGGCTGCCTAGCTAGGATTGGCTGTATGCCGCACATGAGTAATTACTGGCCACTATTGACTGAAAAGGTTTTTGCAAAGCTGATGCTGGGTGTGCGTGTGTGCTGGTGCACCTGCATTGCTAATGCACGTAACGGGCACATCAATCCACATGCCAAGTCATGTAAAAATGTTACAGCTGTTATCACATGGAAGCATGGAACTTCTGTAGGGTTGGGGGAAACCACTGGATGTTAAGAAATGGGCAAGTGGGGGGGGATCTGCAAGACAGAGAAGGTCGCTCTGTTCAGAATGTATATGGGAGCAGAGCTGCCCAGTGGTTGAAAGCAACACGTATTTTCTTATCTTTTGAAAGTAATTTTTGTCTGTGATGCGCATGAGGGATCATAATGCCATAGAAAGCTGTTGCTGCAAGTTGTTTGCCAAGGAAAGCCAAATGACTTTTACTTTTATGTGTGGGTGCTGTGGCTGCCTGAGGTATGGGGCTCAGAGAAGCTGGGGGTGATGGATACCCTGGCCTTTGTTGACATTTGGGTGAGGTCTGATGTACAGAAAGAACTGTCAAACCAATCCTGCTCATCCGGTGGCACATGCACACAGTAGGGTTCCATGTATGCATGCTGGAAAGCAGACACAGTGCCACCCTGCTGACGTTCAAAGTTCAGTAGCACAGAAGAGTTGGATGAGATTGAGACCGCAATTTTTCTTTACATGTGTGCGCTGCCAGAAGTGAAGAAGTCAATAATGAAGACTGGGCCTTCCCTACTTTTTTTCCTCACCACTGACCTGATGACAGCAAGAAGATACCCGTGGGGCCACTGGGAGTGCCTCTTTGGGGAAATGAGTGACTTGGGGTATGGGGAACTGATGGAGAGCTGCTTGCACTATGTGAGGTTTGGACACTCCCAGAAGGTGGCTGGGGCAGCCTAAACTACTGGTGTAACAATATAAGGAGCTGCCTGAGCCGATCTAATAGTCCATCTTAGCCCAGAATTGTCACAACCTGACACGGTAGCATGGCTTCAAATCCAGGTCTCTGGCAGAGGCTTCCCCCAGGCATGCTACCAGAGATCTTGAATTGGAGATGCCGGGGATTGAACCTTGGACCTTTTTATACATGCAAAGCATGCACTCTCCCACCTGAGCCATGGCCTACCCTGTGTTTCCTTGCTGCAGGTCGCAGATGGAACCCCCAACCACAAGCACCCAGTGGAACCAGGACCTGTGGAACTGACTGGCAGGGAGGGAGTATTCGGTGAGGGAACTCGCAGAAGTGCAGTGCGCACTAGTGAGCAGGCCTGTTTTCCACCCCCATTGTATAATAATGGAGAAGATATTGGAGTGGGGGTACAAGAGGTGCATGTTTGACTGGGATTTTATGTGAACCAGGAGGGATTTCCAACCCCACAGCAGGCGACACACCAATAAAATTGCATGCTGCTACCTGCCAGAAAACTGCAGATTGTGCTGTGAGCTGTGGATGGGAGAAAATAGGCTGAGAACATGCAGACTGATTGCTTTCACTTTGTTTTTACTTTTGCTTTCAGTCTTCACTATAAGTGCTCAACAAAGTTTGCGATTTGCTCAGTAAACTCAGCATTGTGTGCATAGCAAAAGATTACTTCAGACTGACGGGTGTAATCCTAGGTATGCACCTCCATGGGTGAGTGGGAATAGCAGACTCTGGAATGTCTCCCAGAGTCATAATAGCCCAGAAAAAAGAAATAGCTGGGGTGGTGGCTTCTTCCCATACTTTGGCGCAGCTGTGAGGCATGAGAAGGGGGTGGGATACTGGGAAGGAGGTGGTGGTGGGTGGAGCACAGCAGGGAAGAACACCTATGTGTATATATTAGGTTTGACCCACTAAGACAAGAAATATATGCAGGGGCTGCCCATTTAGTAGGCTCTATTAAAGGCAAAGGTGTTATCCCTGATCTCCTAGTACCCCCTGTACAAGTGGTTGGCCCACTCACAGCACTGGTTCATATCCCTTGGGTAGTTTTGCTGTGCCATCCTCATTACAATAGCACTTGACCAGTTTGTATTGGATCTTCTGCTCCCTGGAAGAGTGATGAAGGCCTTGGTCTCTACCTCACTCCAGGGAATACCCTACTAATGGGTAGATTTGTAGGCGGAGAGTGCCTGGGATGGATCACTGAGGTAGCAGTGCTGGTAATTACCTGTGAACACCATAAAGAACCCCCTCCCACACATAATTAGATAAGAATAAATGGAACATTTTTCATGCAGCTGTGTAAACGCAGCCCCACCCACCCCAGTGCATTAGCTTACCATAGTTGTATGACTGTTGTTCTTGGCCATGTCCACAGTGATGTAAAGCCTGTGGAAGTCGCTGCTTAAATGTATTTGCTGATGAACAGAGCATTCGGCACAAGTTGCAAACAGATGAACTGGGACATTGCATGTTTTGAATTTCATGTGTGTTGGCCTGTTAAGGCGCCAATGAGAGCGAGAGTGAAAAGGGGCAGGAAGCAGTTACTTGTCACAACACTTACAGCTCTTTGCTCGCAACTTTATGGTGCTGGCTGACTTGCATGTGCCCAAGGCTGCGTACAAGCTAATTGGCAGGATGTGGACACATGGGCACACATTAGCCTGCATGATGGGCTGTACGTTCTCCAAGATACTGCTGAGAGTGGGTGCTGCGTGTCTGTTGGGTGGTGGCCACGTGGCTGGTGGTGGTGGTGGTCACCTAATAAATGGGCAGGTGGACACCCACCTGGTGTGGGGTAGCATGGGCTAATGTCTCATTTGTTAGCACCCAAAGTCTTATTTACATAAGAAAATGTTACCAATTTAATTCAGTACAGAAACTGATAGTTACACCAGTTTAACTGACTAATTTAAACAGTTGGTACTCAAGTTGAAATACGAGCAAGAACATAAAAGCAAAGTATCTTAATATTTGTTCCGCCTGGCTTTTGGTGAGGGAGATGGGGTGTAGGTTGGGGTTAGGGACAAGTGGAGGGTTTCATTTTGGTTTTGCCTTGTTGTTTGGTTTTTGTGTGTTTGTGTTTTTAGAATGGAAACCGCAGTGGGCTGCCTGGAACAGGAGGGGTGGGGTAGAAAATAGTTTTAAATACATGTGAACAAAGCCTGAAGTCTCCCTGTTACTTCATTACTAAAGCACTTTGTCTGTAACAATAGTATGGTAATAGAACAAGAAAAGGGTAATTCCAGCCAATCTTCATTGCCAGTGTTGGCTAAATAGCTGAATGGCTTCTGCCTGACATTTGGTTTCTTATCATCCCTTTTTTATTAAGCTGTATCCCATCGATAAGGTGTTTATTTTGGGGGGGGGATTTGTGGTTATGGGACACACTAAATGGAGGCAGTGATGAAGCTGACTTTCACCTGGAGACTAGAAGTAGAAGCGAAGGTAGATTGTGGTATCTTTTATTGGAGCGACATCTGTTAAGGTTATGCAAGCGTTTGAGCTACCACGTTAGTAAAAAAAAAAGATAACATCTGAACCCCCACCCCAGGGGTGAGGCGGAAGGGACCAGCACAGCAACAAAACTGTCTAGAACTAGGAGATTATCTTTCAAGCCCATGCTTATTCATACTTTAAAGTTCTACAACATGTGCTCTCTTGGATATTTAAAATGTTTGGCATGCAGTTAATTGGCTGCATAAGGTGCCACAAACAAATCAATGTAGCATGTGGCAATCGGCACCTTTCACTTCATAGAAACTGTAAGTGATTGCTTTTAAATATGATGTTTCAAGAGATGTACTAAAGGGTGTTAAATATTAATATTTTAAAAGTTTCAGGAAGGTTGTACAAATGTTTGGATTCCCATTCAGAGATAGTAATAACAAATGTGAACACACAGCTTCTGTGTTTTTTGTCCTTGATTTTTGTAGAAACAAATTCTTGAAATATGACTAATTTATTTTGGAATTTTGTTAGAGGTTAGTGATGCTGGCTGTTCAAACATTACCATATTAAAGGTATTTAAATTTACTTTGGCTGTATCCTTAAATGCTGCTAGGGTGTGGAGTGTGAGGTTAAAGCAGTAAGAATCTTGTATGTTCCCATGACATTGACTAATATAGAAATAGTTTTGATTAAATTCTGAGTGAATCCTTGTAATTACTGGCTCATGTTTAGAAAAAAGGCAATTTGAGCATTGGTTTTTTATGAGTGGCCTAGAAACAAAAATATTTAATGTGATGCATGAATTCCTATCTGCAAATAGGATTAAAGTGAACACGTCTCTATTTGTGTTGGAAAAATCTTTTGGCCCACCCTTGTTTCAGAAATTGTTTTTATGTATATTTCTGTAATCGAAGCCTGAGTAAATTGAAATATTCCTTCATATAATACATACAAATCTTAAACTGATATACAATTTTTATGCTAGAGATGTGTAGTAATTCAGTTCTCTGTGTGCCTAGGTGAGTGACTTCATAGGCAAGAACCCAGTCCTGAAATGTTCTACGTGCTTGGTTGAGCCCTTCTAAAGTCACAGGATTAGTGTGAAGGAGACCACATTTTGTTGTTGGATCAGGGAGACTAAAATTCCATCCCAAAACCTAGAGTAAAATGGCTGAAACACTGAGTCTTTCTTTCATACGTAACTTGGAGGACAGCTCTCTTTTCAATCAATCTGTTACTTGAATATTTGGCAAAAAAAGAATATGAATGAATGCCAATAGTGTATAAAAATGTGTATATTAAAAAGTAATATTACTATTGATACTGACCCATATCCCTTTTTTGCCTTCTGACTTGGCCTGTGCGATCTAGTGGCTTACGTTGTTTCCCCATCACAACTTTTCTGTTACTTAAATATTTGCAAAGGGCACATTAAAATAAAGCTGGTAATTCTTGTTAAGTGGACTTCCAGAATGGCGCAGGCATAAAGGGAATGAAGCAGCTCTCTTCAAACCCTTTAGCATATTACTTTGTGTGAGTTGCTTTGCAGACATTTAAGAATCTGGCTTGTTCTCTTGTTAACTTGACATTTCTTCCCTGATGGATAGTTTAGTTTGTTTTGTTTTGTGCTGCTAGTTTAAATTATCATTGTAGCATGCGACTGACCTTGGGCTACTGACTTAATGGATAATCCAGAGCTTGGTGGTGGTTTTTTTAAAATTGGCCTTTATCAATTAACCAGCTGCCAAAGTTTGTTAGAGTAGGCTATAACATTGAGAATGTAAAGTTCTGAACATTTACTCCAGTTATTGATTCCACAGGTGTAGGAATCAAAGTAGTGAAGTACACCTCACGGTTCTTCACACGTCACCTCAACAGTTGTTGGTGCTAGAATGCTATAGAACTCGACAAATCCACATCTATCAAAAATTATTTTTTTAATTGTAAGTTAATATGAAATGATGATAAAATAGCCTAAATAAACTTTTCAGACATTCGTTGAGTAGAGATTCATTTCAGCTCAACTTTTTAACATTGGACTAAAATTACGTTAAGCTTCATTTAACACCTCTTTTTAACGTTAAACTTGAAAACCTGAGAATAACATGTGCCTGCTTGTCAAAGTGCAGTATTACTACTACTTATCCTTTCTATAGTGCTAAGGCATACAGAGCACTTTACAATCCAAGATTTTCAAAGACTGATTGTAGTTGGTTTACAATCCAAGATGGACATGGGTGGGGGGACGCAGGGATGGACAAACACGTATTCCCATTTTACAAATGGAGGGCTGAGAGGTTGTGACTTGTCCAAGATAACCCAGTGAGTCCATGGCGAGGATGGGATTCAATCCCTAGTTTCCCAGGTCTAAGTCCAGCATTTTATCCGCTACACCACACTGGCTCTCCTACAGAATAAGAGTATGAAATCAATTTTAGTTATAGCACAGCATGCTTTAACTAATCCATTTAGTGTTTTGTAGACTGCATGATATCATAGACTGAGTTTTAACTGATGGAGTTTGTATTGGCTCAAATATTACTTACGGCATCATTATTGAACAAATGATGTATAATATACTCTTGCCATAAAGAGCTCTTGGGATCCAAGACTTTTTTCATTATAATACTGTATGCAAACTTCACTTTAATGAGGAAAGGATCCACTAGCTTTGCTTATGCAGGTTTTAATACCAAGGGTGTACCTGCTGAATGATTTTTGTTTAAATAGTGTGCTTAAAGTATTACTACTTCTACATGAAGTCCTGCTACTTTTTGTTAATGCTTTTAACTGACTTAGTTTTTAACCTATTATTGAAAGCTTTGTGTTCTAAATTCGCTATATTTTTCCTTCTTGCAGGAGATGTAAATGAAATGAGTCTTATAAATTCGGTTAATCACCATGGGAGAAAGCCTTAATTGTCAAAATGAAAAGGACAACGCAAGGAAACAAGAGAAAAGGAATATAATGCTAGAAAAGAACTTTCTATTTTTGTAGACTTTAACCCCCCCCCCTTCAACACATGATCTATAGTAACAGTTGCTTCATAAATAGCCCTAGATGGAAGATTGAAATATTGTATGGCTTGCTTGGCAAGAACTCTTATTCTATCGAAGTTGGAACTTCAAAAAACTTTACCCTTAATCACACACTTTTTTTTTAATGGGTTTCCCATTTTATTTTTTAGATCCAAAGTTACAATACTGTGTGGACTGATATTTTAGCTGACAGACTGTTCCTGATAAATGGCAAACAGCTGCAGAAGGAATACTGATTTAGACACTTGAAGTGGGAATAGTACTGTTCTATCTGATCAGAATGTGATGACTTTAAGGCAATTGTCATAAGCTTTATTATTTGCCTTGTACCCATCATATCCTTAAAATATTAAAAATACAAGTAGTTTGGTTTTATATAGATTTATTTTTCTAATAATGGCATGGGTAAAGTTCTTGCGGAAACCTGGGGGCAACCTTGGAAAAGTATATCAGCCTGGAAGTATGTTGTCCTTAGCCCCTACCAAAGGATTGTTAAACGAACCAGGACAAAACAGTTGTTTTCTTAACAGTGCTGTACAGGTAAGGAAAAACTCTCATCTCTCTCTTTCTCTCTCTCTCCCCCCCCAAAACGTTTTTAAGAAAGTGAATGTTTACCACAAGGGATTCATTCTGCATTATGAGCATACGAGCTGAAAGGCCAGTCTCGTATAAATTTCTCCTGTATAAATTTCTCTGTACTGTGGAAGTACAGAATCGCTTTCATTTTAAGGAACCCTGACTGTGATTATGCTTTTAATAGTACCAAAGTATGCACCTTGGAAAATGCATTGGAGCATATTTGAAAGATTACTTTTTTGAACATATCATAAATAAAAACAGGTTAAAATCCCCTCATCCACAATGTATGGAGCAGGATCATGACAAATAGTTTTCTTTTTGCTAACTAACTTAAAGTGCAAGATGACTGAGAAAACCGGAAAAGCAGGAAGCTATGGTACTTTGATCTCAAATTGTTATAGTTCTTTTGGGTATACCCAATATTCAAATTTTAATGGACAATGTCACTTAAATGATTAAAGATCAGGTCTGCTTTATTTGCAAGTAAAAAACTACTAAAATTCAGAATACTGTTCCATCTTCAAATGTGGTAGCAAGGCAATTTATATTAAGGTCCATATTGCAAATATAAAGTTTTTAATTAGAAAATGAGTATGACTTCAAAGGCAGACTTTAAAAAAAATTAGGCCAATAAATAACTTCATTCAGTACAAAATGAGCTTTCTTTTTGCCTCAGTTGACGTTCTTGAAAATTTAATACATAATCAGTTGGGGCTTAATAAAATTTGATAATTCAAGATGGGTACAATACTAAACAGAGTGCAAGTCAAAATAGAACTCAGGTACCTGATTTTCATTTTAGGAGTGTCTCCATGGAGGAGAATAGAGGGAAAAACTGCAGACTACATGAGATGAGAAACTGCCCCCTTATAGCTTCCACTGCCCCTTATATCTTCTACTGTTTTAATGCATATATTTTTAAAAGCTAATTCTTGCATGTTTGTGTACTTTGGTATGGGCTGCTGGATGTTTGTATGTGGAAAAAGTTTTAAAGCTTGGTCAACCTTTTTATGTCTCAAATACCCTTTAAAGTTAAAGGTGGTATTTTAGCATGTTGAATGGCACTAAACTTCCTTTCATAAGGGCATCCATTTGTACATAAAACATGTTTCATATTTTCCATGTTGGTTCTATAAATGGACATTGGCCTTTTAGAAAAATGCACAGCGCTATTTTATCCGTTAGGACGGTACCAATTTATCTCCTTTAGCATTCTAGCAAAATTCACTGTCAAAGTGAGAGGGATGAATATGTATTTGTAAATTGCCAACGCTCTTACTATTTTGAAGAAGTCTAGCTATGTATCCAATGTTGAGAACAAAATTGAATGATAAAGATTTAATAGAACAAGTATGCTGCCTTTACAGTCCCTTCAGTGAGAACAACCTGACCTATATTCAATTTAGCTTTGCTCTTCCCTTACGGTGCCTTAAAATCAAACCCAAAGTCATTTTAGTTTCGGACAGCTCTCACCCACCATCCTACTGTTGTGTGTCTGATTTTTAGTTTATTGTTGAGAGACCTGATGAGTGCTTATTTCCTTAACAGGGAGTGTTCTTCAGCTTTCTCTGTCCTCCTGCCTTCAAATGTACTTTGTACCCTGACTTATTCATGCTGCCCTTTTATAAGGGAAACTTTTTGATTGTTTTTTACTATTCTCAGCCTGTAGTCTTGAGTACTGATTTTGGCCTCCTACTTCATTTTTTTCACTTGCTCCTTGTGCTGCTTTGTTTCTCTGCTTCCCTAAAACTTATTTTCATAACCCATGGAAAAAGTATACACACCAGTGAAATGAGAGAGCCTCTTATCTAACATTTAACCTAGTAATGTTTTTTGTTTTTTTAAAGTAGCAATAATAATTATGCATAATACAGTATGGGAATACACGTAACTAATATTTTAATTTCATTATCTTCACTTTGTCCAATTGAATGAGTGCAGAGGATAGAGAGGGGAAAGAAAGGGGAGAGTGGTGGGAGGCAAAATCACAGTAGTTCTGTGGCTTGTACACTTGCATCATAAACAACTTCAATACCAACTGCTGCTGTCAGCAAACGCCAACACCTGTGTGCTCACTTGTTCAAGTTAGTGTCTTGCACCTGTTTTTTCATCTACAAAAAACCTATTTAAAAAACAGAAATTTTCTGTATAAAAATCTCCTAACTAATGCAAAATCTCATAGTTCACTCCTGTACTACATATTGTATAAGGAATTATGCCTATGGCTAGTACTGATAACTAGTATTGCATTTTTGAGTAGGAAATGCTTATTTTCTTTGCAACTTTCTCTTTCTTGTAGGTTTTATGGCAGCTGGATATATTCAGACGAAGCTTGAGGGGTCTAACTGGACATGTTTGTCAGGGAGAGGCCTGCATATTTTGTGCTTTAAAGGTAAATAAGAGCTAAATCAGATTGTGCTTTTAGTTCTTTATATCTGCTTCAAGAAGTGAGGAGACCATTGTTCAGGGTAAAGTAGTACTTGACAGGTGCTAATCATAGGTATACTTCAAGTTGTTACACTTGAAACACCTTTATGAGTTTAGATGTATAGAAACATCAGTACAGAATCTGTACAATGAGTTGTTAGTTTGATTGGTGGTGGTAGGCACTTGTAACAGTATGTGTAATAATAGAGACATTGAAAATCAAGAGCTGAACAACAACAACAACAAAAAGATTTTTAAAGAGTTACATAGCAAAGGTGCATACACTTAACCAAGGTTGAACTACTAACTGAAAATTAGTCATTAATATAATGTAAACTGTTGCTATTCTGCTATTGTACTAATACCTACACTCTTTGGACAGACTTTTGAAAAAACTCTGTCTTTTTTTATATGATTAAAGACTCTATAGCTCAGTAATCAACCATGTGTATTTCGGTTATTGTTTTTCCAACTTAAAAGCAATGAGAGGTTACCATAGTAATTTGGGAATTAAAATAAAGCTCAAGTGTTGCAAGTTTGTGTACACAGGTCAAATTGCAAGTTCACAGCTTCTGTCTGAAATGAACGTTTAACGTTTGGGGAAATTACCGAAGTAATCTTAAAGACTAGAACAATCTTTTTTGTTTTCTTGGTTAACTGAAACGCCACAAAGAGCATCTTTGAGATTCCGTTATGATTCAGTAGAATAGGCAGTAATGTATAGAATTTGGAATACCTTTTGCCACCTCAAAACGTGAGGAAGGAGAGGACAGGCTCATAAGGAGGGGCCTATTTTCACTGTGTTTTCCCCATTTCTGTCACTAGGAAAAATGCAGTGAACATGGGTCCCTGCTCAATAGTAACTTTTCAGTGAAGACTGATGTTTCCTCTGTTCACTATATCTAGCTTGTCAGATTTTGCTTCTTTATTGTCTGCCAGAGAGATATGTTATGAAACTTTCTAATATTTAAACGTCTTGCGGTAGTCACCTTTCACAACCTGTGTCTCCTTCTGAAGTTTGAGTTTCAAAAAAATGCAAGTTAGCATGCCCGCAGCAGAAAAACTGGACTGTTGGCATAGTACCCAGATTGAATACCCTGATGGTATTTGTCCAATGATACTGAAAGAAAGAGTCAGACTGGATTAACCAGGTCCCTCGCCACCTGAAACAGCTCCACTGGACGAGAATTTGCAGATGCTGTGATAGCGGAGAAGATGGCTTTCTTCGCCACCATCACAGCCATGGCATAGTCTCTTTAAAACTATCGATGCTCCAGTCGGTCAGCTTAAGCACGAGTTGAGCGCTACCTGCGCTCTAACCACCTGCCCTCCCGCTTCAGCTGCCTCTGCTTCTCTGTAAACCAAGGGGATCTGTGCTGCCGCAGCGGCAGAAACAGACGCCTGGGTACAGTCACGTTGATGGCCATGCTCAAGATGTCGTGATGCCATTCCACAAGGCGACCAGGTCATCGAGAGAGTAGCCGCTAAGGTCAGTAGATAGGTCTCCCAGAGAATTCTGGAAACCAGTCGCATCCGTTAGCCTTTGGGGCGGACCAAACTAACCGGTCCACCACCCTGACCAGCTCATAGGAGTCTAGGATTGGGGCTTAGTGATCTCACCATGACAACTGTATTATAATGTCCCCGATAATTGGAACCCCTGTATCCAGGCTGGTGCAAGACATGAACTCCTAGCTTTGGCATGTATGTTGAAATCGCCCAAGACAATAAGTCTGGGTGATCTCAACACCACCTCAGAGACCAGCTTGGCTAGAGCAGATATGGAATCAGCTGTGCAGCAGGTTGTTCGGTATGCCAAGAGGATTCCCAGTCTGTCCTCAGCCAAATCCAGCACAAGGTGGACACACTCTCTCTATATTGGACGAGTTAGGCACTAGATAACCTCTGAAAGACCAAGCTGTCTTTACACATCACAGCCACTCCACTCCCCTGGTCCCTGAGCTAAGTCGGATGCTGCACAGAGTACCCATCCTGGGACAACACTGACCCAGATGCTTCATCCAACCAGGTCTCCGTAATGCATATGAGCTCGGCAGCCTTGTCCCAAGTCAAGTCGTGGATGATACAAGTTTTATTGGCCACCAACCTCGCAATAAGCAGCATCAGTGTCTGATCAGAGGCCCTACTGACCTCAGCCTCCAAATATCCTGAAATGGGGGGGAGTTGGATACAGGGATAGACACCAAGTGTCTCTCCCGACAACCCCAATAAACGCTTCTGTCCCCCTCTGAACCCCCATCAAATAAGGTCCCCCTCTGGCACTTGATTCTCAATCCCTGCCCTCCCAAGAGGGTCTCCCAAGCCCTACATGGTTAGTCTTAATATATTATCAGTACACTGATGGTTTGGGGGTGGGTTTTGGAGATCTTTTTATTGTTTTAATTTAATATTTTTGAATTTTATTGTACCTTACTGTGATGTTGTTTGTGAGCCACTCCGAGCTGCTGAAATGCAGAAGAGGCAGGATAGAAATAAATGAATAATAATAATCTAGAGGCAGATTGGCATAGGCAGCAGCCCCCTCCCTACTCAGTCCATACCCCAGATCCCTTGTGTCTGTACCTCTTCTCCTGCGCAAGGGCTCGTCATACTCCCCATGCCCAACATGACCCCAACAGCTGCCCCTGCCAAACCCCCATCAAATAGGGTCCCCCCCCCGGCACTTGATCCTCAATCCCTGTCCCTCAAAAGGGCCTACAGGGACCTACAGAGGTGGGTGGCCAGAGAGGATCTACATCCCCAGAGGCGGAGTGGCACAGACAGGAAAACCCTCCTCCTTCTCCTCCTCCCCCAATACCAAACACCACTCAGTACTCAGTCCATACCTCAGATCCCTTGTGCTCATACCCCCCCTCTCCCAAGGGGGTTGTGGCAGAGTTCTCCACCCCCCATGCCCATACCCCTGCTCTCACTGGGGGGCCAGGGCACTCGCTCCCACCCTCATTACCCATGCCCGTCCCCACCTTCCACAAGGGGCCAGGGCTCCTTCCCACCCCCAGTGCAAGTCTCTCTTTCTCCCCCTCCCCCCTTGGAGGCTTGGGCATAACCCACTTCTACCCTGTCCATACCCCCCTCACTGGGGGGCTGGGACAGTACCACTCTGTCCCTATCCTCCTTCCCTCTCCCCCCCCCCCACTCCAAACAATCCCTGCATCCTCTAAAACCTATTAAAACATACAAACAAAGCCCTCCATCCTACTCTCATGAACAGCCTGCAAACAGGCACTCTTCCCTCAGCACAACTTGCAGGCCCCTGCACCTTTTTATACTGGAGGGGGAGGAGCAGGAAAAGTCCAGCAGGTATTGCCAGGAAATTGCTCCCCTCCACACAGCAACAGTACAGCTTGTAGGTCCCCTCGGCTTATACTGGGGGGGAATGGGCGGGGGGAGGAGCAGGAAAAGTCATTGCGAAAGGGATAGTAAAAAAGGATATAAGCAGCTGCCTAACTGAGTCAGACCATTGGTCCA
The DNA here is from genome assembly GCA_003113815.1 of Sphenodon punctatus. Classification (NCBI taxonomy): domain Eukaryota; kingdom Metazoa; phylum Chordata; class Lepidosauria; order Sphenodontia; family Sphenodontidae; genus Sphenodon; species Sphenodon punctatus. The sequence continues at coordinate 535,412 of QEPC01003843.1, read as the reverse complement.
TCTTAGCCCAGTATTGTCACAGCCTGACATGACACGGCAGCAGGGTTTCAAAGCTGGCTCTCGAGGATCCCCAGCAGATCTCACCCAAGTGTGCTACCAGAGATCCTGAATTGGAGATGCTGGGGATTGAACCTGGGAACCTTATACATGCAAAGCATGTGCTCTACAACCTGACCTATGGTTCATCCCGAGGGGGGTGGGGAGAGAGAAAATATCATCATGCTGCTGCATAAATCTTTGGTACAACCCCAACTTGAATAATGTTGTGCAGTTCTGGTTGCCCCATCTCAGGAAAGATATAATAGAATTGGAAAAAGTTCAAAGAAAGGCAACAAGAATGATAGAAGGAATGGATCTACTTCCATAAGAGGAGAGGCTCTGTAGTTTAGGGCTGTTAAGCTTGGAGAAGAGGCAATTAAGGTGGGATATAATAGAAGTTTATAAAATCAAGAGAGGCATGGAAAAAAGTAAATGGGGCAAACAGTTCCCTTTCTCACAATAAAAGAAGGGGGATACTCTCTGAAGTTAAATGGCAGCAGATTTAAAACAGAAGGAAATACTTTTTCACTCAGCAGACAACCCAGTTGTGGAACCTGTTGCCAGGGGAGCAAGCAGAAGCCTGCACCATAACTAGCTTCAAAAGGAAACTAGATAAATTCTTAGAGGATAAAGGCATAAATGCTTACTAGTTGGGGATTAAACCCCTGACTACCTGTAGTTGGGAATGGTTAGCAGGAGATGGGTCATGCCTCCATGATCTGTACTTGTACTTCTCTCGAGCTACTGCAGCTGACCACTCTCAGAGATGGGATGCTGGGCTCAGTGGACCATGGGTCTGACCTAGTATGGCACTTTTTAATGTTCTTATTTCCTGTGCTATGAGAGGGTTTGAGAGACTGCTGTGAGAGATTCTCAATGAGATGTTGCAGATGCACTGCTCAGCACAACTTGACTAGAGGGTGGTGCAAAATACCATGAAGGAAGGAGCTGATGTAAAGACAATAGGAAGAATTACAAACGAGAAGACCCACGTAGTAATGAGGAGACGGGGAAAGATTAGGAACATGCCCTATCTTGGGAAGGGGGTGAGGACAGGGTAGGTTTGGACTCTTTTCGGTCATCTTTTTTTCTACTGTAACTGCTTTATAGGCCTGAAACTAGACCTAAGCATCTTTGTTCAGGAAGATGTCCTCCTATCAAAGGAACATTAGTATGTGATAGGCAAGACTTGCATGGATAAGAATTGTATTGATATCCATCACTTGGTTTTCTGTTGGTTGAGTTCAAGAGGGCTTCCATATCTTTGTGTGATAGAACTACCCAATCGAGAGAGAGAGTGTGATTGTCATGTTGGCCCCAAATACGAGAATGTGACGTCCAATGATATCTTTCACCAACTTTGGTTGATGAAAATATACAAGGTTTTGGGCCACACAGTGTCTTTCCTCGGGGACATGGCAAAGCAAGTTAGATTGGGTGTTTTTTAGACAGCACTGTCACACTTTAATCCTGTCCGGAGTGAGGGCCTCACTCTGGGCAGGATTTGGGCCAGGCGCCAAACAAGAGTGATGGCAACCTGGGGTGGGGAGAGGGTGAGGTGATGTGTGTTTGTATGGCCCTGCCCCCACACTGCTTGGAGCAGCCCACCCCCCTCCTTGACGGGCAGCCACAGCAGCTTATGAGGCTGCCGTGGCTGCCTAGAAACACTGCGGACATGGACCGAGGTGAGTGATTGGGCCATCAAACATGACGGTCCACTTTACCTCAGTCCAGCATCCGTTGCACAGGCTGTGGCGATGCTTAGCTCTGGTTCTTTCTTCGGGATGGTCCCAAGGAACAGCACAGGCTAAGCACTGCCATGGCCCATGCAAACTTGGGCTATGGCCTGGGTCAACATCTGGCAGCTGCATTCAGCTGTGACGAGAGCACTCATTTCCATGCTATCGTCCTGTCTGAAAACACCCACAAACAGTAAATGAAGGACCTGTGTAACTAATGCTTCCAAATTTGAGGTAAGGGGGAAAAAGCCCATCATTTTGAGGTTACCTGAAGTCTTGCCCTTCATTTAAATACACTTCTTTAACTGTGTGTTCTGTAGAGGGCTTTGTCTCCGAACCAGTACTCCTTTGCTCCGGATATGCTGTACACAAATTGTCTCGAGTGGTTCTGTAATCTTTATGTACCATTCAATATGTTACATAAACTGTCTTCAACTCTTGCAAGAGTGCATATAGATATCAAGTGTCAGATGGACTTTCTCTCTTCTGCTATGACATAATGCTTCCTTACCAATTTACACATACCAAACTGTCCAGATTACTACCAATTCACTTTACGTGGCATGTAGTTGTAAATGACATAGAAACTACCAGATTGAAGACAATAAACTGAGCCAGTAGCAAGCATACCCTTCAGGAGCAGTGTAAAAACTTGACAGCAGGCAGATCAGGAATAAATTGCCCCCATGAACACCTCATTCCAATCTAATAGCTTGGTTTGGGCTTGGAGCATAATCTGACTTCCAAAATCTTGTAGTAGTATTTGTTTTTTTTGTTTTTTTGCCTCCTGGAACTGCCTCCTGTATTTCCAAATGCTGTGCTATGCCATCCTATCACAATGAGCTCACTATCTAATAAACGTTATTGAAAGTGTTTCCTATGAATTTGCCACCTTCTAGTTTTACAGGTTCTCCTCTTACTCTAGAGTTATGAGAGAGAACAGTAGCTCCTGTTCTGCTTTGTAATTCCATATACTTTTATATACTTTTATCACAGCCCTTCCTATTCATCCCCTGTCTAAGAAGTGACTTGGCATTGATAACTTGTCTGTTGATTGCTAAAAGGAAATTCTGGAGCTGTAGATGCTTGCAAGCTTCATATAACCTGTACTGATTCTACAGTTCATTTATTGAATTGCAGTAATTTATAATCCTCTACACACTTTTATAAAATATAAGAATTGGATATTCCAAATACAAGGCAACTACACCTGTAAATCCCAAAGTGTAGTGTATTTCATTCAGTGCAGCAGATGCCACCATGGAAACTGGCGAAACCCAGCAACCCTTATACCAACGTATGCGCTCAGAGACATACAATTATAAACAAAGTCTCTGACTCTACGGTGGGCAATAACTTCTCCCAGCCCAACCATTCCATATGAGACTGCTCAGTCCTCATCCTCAAAGGAAACTTACAAAACACCCTCAGAAGATGGGCCTGAGAGCTAAAATTCATAACTTTATTTGATACCAAAAATACTGGATTTAACAAGTACCTAAATTTCTCCAGCCAATACAAAAATCTGTTAACTTTGACAGCAAAAATAATGAACTTAACCTGGTGTGATAGAGTAGCAAACCAATATTCATAATACACATTAAACACATGTTCATATAATTTGAGCACTCTACGTTAATATTTTGTAGCCTTGTTTGGTGTCATACCAATCAGAATTAAGAGGGAAATGTGAACATGATGAAATATTGTATGAAAACCTTATAAAACGAGAAGAAATACATTGTGTGAGAGATTACAAGAATAAATCCAAAACCCACACTGGGACAGTTAGCATAACAGTGATGGTGTTAAGAAATGCAAATGGGGGCTGCCTGTTCTACGTGCAGGATGAGACCAGAAAGCTCTTGGGGGGGGGGGGGGGGGGGG
>QEPC01003843.1:505873-531399 GCA_003113815.1 Sphenodon punctatus | reverse complement strand
GGGGGGGGGGGTGGAATCTCTGAAAGGACTGAGAGCGGTTTTTAAGAGTCCTTAACAGACAAAAGAGATGCATCATCTTGGAACTGACAGGCAACTGCACCGGAAGCAAGAATCTGCAGCCAGCCTCAACGTCCGGTCGTGAGAGAGAAGGGCTTTAAGAATGATCTGTGAGCTGAACTTTTAAGCATCCAACTGCATAGGGTAAGAGAGAGCTTAGAAACTCAAAAAGTAAGGTGGAATTGTAGTATTTATATTGCACTCTTCATCATCTTGCACTATATTTTTTTAAATCAAGATTCACAAATTAAAATTCTTCTAACTAAGTCTGGTGTGCTTATGTGGATTCTTGATGGTGGGGCTGATCCCGTGCCCCACGGAGCACACGTAGCATGCGCATACGTATGCAAGCCGTGCACACACAGCATGGGACCTATGGCATGTGTGCAAATCATGCACAAGGGGAATGGGATCAGCTCCATTAGAATTACACAGTGAAAGGATTCTGAGTTAGAGACTCAGATAAACCTTGTAATTTGTGTGCTTTGGGAGCCTCTGAAGTAAGGGTGACAGAGAGGGTTAGCCCTTTACATGCTGTAAAAGTTCTGGAGGGAGCTGGTCCAGTAGGCACTGTACATGGGGGAAACCGATTCACAGCCAACCCAGAGTTGGGCAGAGAGGTCCCAATCCTATCACAGTGGCGAGCTAGAACTGAATTGACCCCAGAATTGCGTACCAATGTGCAGGAGCTAAAAAGTGAAGTGGCCAGCTGCTGCTGGAACTCTGCTCTTAGATTTGGGGCAAGCAGGCAGAGATTGTGTGAGAGTGCTGGTTCATTTTGTTTGTTTGGGGACCCAGAGTTAGATGAAATATGACCTCTAGGACTGTTCAATATGAACTAAGATAAGTAATAGAGGAATGTCACAGCAGAAGCTTGGAGACTGAGGGCAACAATAAAGATGAACTCCTACTCAGCATCATGGAGTATGAAACACAGCAAGAAATCCTGCTGTAGAAGGAGGGAGCAGGGGGCAACACTAAAGATGCCTTTTAATACAGTTAGAGGTGGCAAAGATACAGCTAAAGCAGCAGCAGATGCAGCTTGACTTGGTGCGTGAACAGTTCGAGATGGAGAGAGTCAGAAGCGGAGGCAGCATGAGATGGAAATTCTAAAGGCAAAGCAAGAACATGACAAGGACGTGATGGCTAATGGAGGAGCCCTCCTCCCCAGCAACCACACAAACATTCCAGAGATAAATGAGAAGACAAATCGGAGATGACACTATCCCTTTTCACCAGTACAATAAAAAGGACTGCATAGCTGACTTCTTCACAACTGTAGAAAACCTCTTCAGGCAAGAAGAAATCAACCAGGATCTTTGCATCAGGATCCTGTTACCCACACTGATCAGTGAGGTGCACAAAGTATTTAATACAAACCTGATTGGGGGTTGGGGGGTGGCAATATGAGGGAGGTACTAGCAAAGGTAATGGAGAAATACCAGGTAACACCAGAGACATACAGACAAAAGTTTTCTAATTTTTAAGAAAGGGGAGGGTATGTCCTATGCAGACTGCTACATCAATTCTGTAGTAATGGGTAAAAGGAGAAGCAAATGCTAACACTGACACTGCCATGGCTCTAATGATTCCATCACACAAGGACCTATATTTCTCCAGCCACTACAAATATTCATTATACCGTAGTCTACTGCATTTCAGACTTTTGTTATCCTCTGTACCAAGTTCCTAGATATCGTTCTAACTACTTCAGGTGTTTTCACACAAGACACTCTCCACCCACCTCCAACCCACATGGCTCAGCCTGGAATCTCAGGTTGTGGCTGTGGCGGGGAGTGCGTTTCGGCAGTTACATCTTGTCCGGCAGCTTCAACCGTATCTCTCAGACTCCGACCTTGCCACTGTCATCCATTCCTTCGTCACCTCGAGGCTGGATTACTGCAATACGCTCTACGTGGGGCTGCCCAAAGCAGCTGGTGCAGAATGCAGCGGCCCGTTCCCTTATGGGGGTAGGTCACAGGGAGCACATGACACCAGTGCTCCAAGCTCTGCACTGGCCGCCTATAAAGCACCGGGCCAGGTTCAAGGTGCTGGTTTTAACCTTTAAAGCCCTTCACGGCCTGGGCCCTACGTATCTGCAGGACCGCCTCACTCCCCATGTGCCCGTGCGACCCTTGAGATCATCCGTGGGAGCCTTTTTGGAGGTTCCCCGGGCAAGGTGTGTGACCACCGATGTTAGATCTCTTTGGTGGCCACCCCTGTGCTGTGGAATTCACTCCCGGAGCAGACTTGGTTGGCTCCCACTCTCCTGCTACTTCAGTGTTTATGTAAGACCTGGCTGTTCCGCCAGGCTTTTGGGGAGGTGGAATGGGGGAGGGTCTTTCCCCCCTGTATTTGTATTTTTAATTCTGTTAAATTATTTTACCTTATTTTTATATTGTTGTTCGCCACCCCGGGCTGCCCTGTGGGCAGGAGGGGCAGGATATACATTTTATATAAATAAATACTACAGGGCACCCGTAGGGCAACACTGCAGCCCTGCAACATGTATAGTGGGTAGAGAGTGTCTTTTGTGAAAATGGCGCTTGTCTCCCTCTTTATAACTGACTTCGCCAGCTGAATACTCAGCCTTTGTGTTACTGCTTTGACTCTGGTTCCTTTTGAGATGCATATTTCTTCCACCTGATAAGCTATTTCCCATTATACCCTCAACCCATGTTTGCTTTAGCTGAGTTTTCTGTGGGTTGACCACTACCTATTGTCTCTTTTTGGCCCTTTTAAAACTTTTTGTGGGGTGGGTAGGTTCATGGGCAGCGGTGGAGCGCACCCACGCGGGCTGCACATCTACACAGACATGCACGCATCCCCACGCACAGAGCGATCAGTATTTTTTTATTCATTTATGGCAATAGCTCTCACCATAGCCATCATAAAGTACCATAGCATGAATAAAATTATACAACCAACATATGCCTCAAAAAAAATAATCTGCAACACCAAAATTATACAAACATACATATCAATGAATTATTGGCTGCACCAACTAAAAACCAACACATAACAAACCTACAACATACATGCAAGACAGTAACAAACAAATATCATAAATCAGCTTAATGGCCAGCCCAATTAACCTATTCCATCAGCCTGCATAGTTTATGGCAACTATGGGATGACGCTTCCTTACGTCAGCTACTTCTTCCTCATAAGCTGCCAAATTAACAATTACACAGCCAGACTAATTTTTCCCGCTTAGTGGAAAAAGTGCACCTCTCTTAGAATGAGCAGCAGGTGGTTCTCTCTCATATCAATAAAATAATGGCATTCCAATGTGTAATGGATAACCTCCTCCACCATCTCCATTCCACATGTACATTTCCTATGTTCTTTAGGGCTAGCATAAATGCTGATTCCATCAGTGACATCTGCAAGCATGTCAGATGAACCCGACAACAGCTATTCAGTTCAACTGTAAGATATTTGGCCAACACAAGATGATATTGTGTTGATATAGTTCAACGTGGCTAAAACTGAACTCCTTATCTTCCCCCCTCATCCTTCCTCTCCTTCCTCACTGTCAATAACTATTGATGGAGTCACCATCCTGCCTGTCCCCCAAGCCCGTAGCCTAGGCTTCATCTTTGACTCAGCCCTTTCTTTTAAACCCTACATTGACTCTGTTGCTAAATCCTGTCGCTTCTCCCTCCATAACATTGCTAAGATTCGCCCTTTTCTCTCTGTCTCGTCTGCCAAAACTCTTGTTCATGCTCTGGTCATCTCTCGCCTCGATTACTGTAACCTCCTTCTCACTGGCCTTCCCCGGTCTCACCTTTCTCCCCTCATCTCTGTCCAAAACTCTGCTGCCAGGGTCATCTACCTCGCCAGTCGCTTCGACCATGTGCAGCCCCTCCTCTCTTCGCTTCACTGGCTTCCCCTTCCTGAACGAATCCTGCACAAGCTCCTAGTCTTCACCTATAAAGCTCTTCACAACCTTGCTCCCCCCTACCTCTCTGCACTTATCGCCCTCCATACTCCAGCCCGTGCACTTCGCTCCTCCTCTGTCCCTTCTCTCACCCTTCCACGCCTTCCCTGCTCCCCTAAGCGCCTTCGTCCCTTCTCACTTGCTGCCCCCCATGCCTGGAACTCCCTCCCTGTCCACATCCGCCTTGCCCCCTCCCTTCATACCTTCAAATCTCTCCTTAAAACTCACCTCTTTCGCTCTGCTCTGTCTGACTCTTTATCCTGCTGAGCCACTATTCCTATACCTACGATCGGTTTACCCTTATCCTTGCAACATGGACCTGCCTGCTGTCATTCTCATCGTAACCAAGCCAAGTACGTGCACTTGAGACCTCGCATCTTCATGAATGTTAGACCCCTTGTCTCTCCCTCTGTTCCCCTTCCTAAGTCTCTCCCCCAGCTCCTGTCTCTCAGATTGTAAGCCCTAGGGGCAGGGACCGTGTCTATTTTATTACTTTGTAAAGTGCCAGGTACACTGCTGGCGCTATATAAATGTTTGTTAATAATAATAATAATATTCAATGTGTATATTAGGGAGAGATTTTACTACACCATACAGCCACAACGTCATCGTGTTGAGCTATATCAGGTAATCTCCACAAGAGATTTTTTACTTTCCGAGAAAAAAACGCTCAGCCCTATTTATAACATAATTAAATCCAACACTGTTCAGAATCTTAAGAAATAATAACCTTGGAGACTGGCAAGCAGTGGGTTTTACCATATAGTGGAGATAGTGTCTTATTATGCATCAGAAACTGGTTAGAAGATAGAAAGCAAAGGGAGAGATGTAAAAAGTGGCGTGCCTCAGGGATTGGGATTGGGACCGGTGCTGTTAATGTATTCATTAATGATTTAGAAAAGGATGTTAAGAGTGAAGTGATCAAATCTGCAGACGACACCAAGTTATTCAAGGTACCTAAAACACGAGCAGACTGTGAGGAACTGCAACAGAATCTTACGACACTGGGTGCCTGGGCATGTAAAAGGCAAATAAGATTTAATGTGGACAAGTGCAAAGTGATGCACGTAGAGAAAAATAATCCAAACCATGTGTACACGATGCTGGATACTAAGCTAGGCGTTACCACTCAGGAAAAGGATCTGGGGGTGGTTGTGGACAATACAACGAAATCCAGTGCCCAGCAGCAGTTGAAAAAGCAAACCATATTAGGAATTATTTGGAAGGGGATAGAGAATAAAACTGAGGATGTCACAATGCCTCTATACAAATCAATGGTGCGACTATACCTTGAATATTGTGTGCAGTTCTGGTTGCCCCATCTCAAAGAAGACATAGCTGAAATAGAAAAGGTACAGAGAAGGGCAACAAAAATGATCAAGGGTATGGAAGGGCGGCTCCCGTATGAGGAGAGGCTTGGTAGGTTGGGGCTCTTCAGTTTAGAGAAGAGACAGAGAAGAGATATGATAGAGGTCTATAAAATCATGAGTGGTGTGGAACTAATAAACAAGGAGCAGTTACTTACCCTCTTAGCTAATACTAGAACTAGGGGATACTCCTTGAAACACACGGGTGGCAAGTTTAAAACAAATAAAAGAAAATATTTTTTCACTCAGCGTATAATTGGGTTGTGGAATCTACTGCCAGAGACTGTGGTAAGGGCCAGTACTATAGCAGAGTTTAAAAGAGGTTTGGACAAGTTTCTGGAAGATAGGTGCTAATGGACCTATTAGCCAGACAGGATCAGGGAACATGACAGGAGCTGGGGGAAAACAGGGAATGGAGTCCCCATTGTGACCTGTTGGGTGCTTCTCCCAAGCCACCGTGATTGACCACTGTTGGAGACAGGATGCTGGGCTAGATGGACCGTTGGTCTGACCCAGTATGGCACTTATGTTCTTAAGAGAGCACATTTTCAATAATCTCCCAGGTGGCAGTGTTAAACCAAAATTTAGCAACTCTTTGTAAAACCAAGAATTTAACATGCTCCATTCCAGTTTCCACTCCCAGCAAAGCCGCAGGGGTAGAAGGTGGCAAGCCTAAAGCAGCCCTTAAGAACTTATTCTGGACCATCTCTATCATCTCACCAACAAAATAACCCCATATAATATCTGTGGCGATACCTTCCCTCTGAATGCTTTACAGGTGGCTTGAAATGAAATGGTCCCATGTAGGGCCCGGAACTTCCTGACCTCGTGTGATAATTGAAGTGCTCTTTTTGTTTTGCAACCTCTAAATGTACCTTCCAACCCCGATTTATAGGAAAATGTTAGTCCTAATTATTTTAAGGACTTCACCACCTCTATAACATGACACGATATGTGCCAACAGAATTCTCTGCTTTGTCTATCCCATCTGATAATTTTAGTTTCCTGAAAATTGAACTTCAACCCATTTACTTCACAGAGCTCATAAAAGGTGGTCAAGGCATGCTGAAGGCCTAATGGTGTTAGAGAGATTATGGTGGCATCGTCTACGTATAGCAGAATATTTGCATGTGTAGCCAAAAGCTTTGGCGGGTGATAATGTACGTTTCTCATAATCCTAGTTAAGTCCTTCATGCACAAATTGAATAGAAGGGGGGCAAGAATACATCCTTGCCGCACCCCCTTTTGAATGATGAACCTATTGGATAGTATATCTGTACCACCACAACGGACCCGTGCCCATGTCCCTTCATAATATAATCTCAAAAGATTTAGCAAATATGGCTCACTATTAAGAGTGCAATTTCTGCCATAACCTCTCCCAATTGATATCAAACACCGAAGTCAAGTCGACAAATGCAACATATAGTTTGTCCTTCAGTGATTTTGTATACTTATATACAAGCACAGAGTGACCAGTGTTGTTGCCAATTGCTCTATGCATGGGGGGTGGATGGGGATGCGTGGAACGCGGGAGCGCTACCCATGCATTTACATAAGATGTCCCCCCCCCCCCCCCCAACATGGACGATGGGTGTCCGTGCGTGGGGAGCATCTCGTGTTAAAAGGGCCTATATCTCCTACACCAATATATAATTTTACAGCTCTGTGTTGAAATGTCTGGCACATCTCTCTCTTTTTCTACCTCCCCACGTGTTACCTCGTCTTATCCACTCCCATCCATTCCATTCCCCTTCATATATACTTGTCTTACAGTTGCTCAGTTTATATATTTCTACTGACTATGCTGCATGCCTGAGGAAGGGCCCTGTGTGGTCCGAAAGCTTGCTTAGTCTCACCAACAGTAGTTGGTCCAATTAAGAGTTATCCTTCAAACCACTTTTTCTCCTTCTCACTTGAGACCAACACAACAGCTATGCTCGATCTCTGGATGTATTAAAGGAATTGTACAGTTTGTAAATTAAACACACATTAAAAGAACAGTTAAGATATGCCTCTTTGTAGTAGTGTACCTGTTCACTTTATTCTTATTAGAGCATTATTTAACAAATGACTAGCTAATGTAACTTCCCAACCATGTAGAATGTTTGTTCACCAGCTGTAAGAATATACGGATAGATTCTACATGGCTTAGTAACTACTGTATTGACTAAGATATGAAAGATAGCTAGAAGCAATGGTCTACAAAATCTGTGAACAAATTTTATCAATTATAATCTAGCAAATTTCTACAGTTTTGCTAGACAAAATGTAAAATTGCCTTTCACATTTTTCCTGATGAAAGGGAAAAATTAGAAATTTCAAACTTTTCTTTGTTAAATGGGCAAGCAGAACTCTGCAAAGTATTGTAGATTAAATATCAGGAAAAACTCCCTAACAGTAACAGTGGAGGTTTTCAAAAAGGCTCTGGACAACCATCTGTTGGGGATGTTATAGCTGTAGTCATGAAGCATCCAAGCAGGGGGTTGGACTAGCTGACCCTCAAGGTACTTTCCAGCTTTATGATTCTATTGTGCTGTCCTGGCCAGACATTCTTGACTTTGGGGAGTGATCTCTGGCATGTCCACTAGGAGGCAGCATCCTCTAATTTATCCTAGTGCGCATGCCCAGGGGACTCGCGACTCATAGAAACGCCAGTTGGATCTCTGCCTCTGTCAACCCAGGAGGTGCTCCCAGCACGCAGAGTGCTTCTGATAAGATTTTAAGTTGCTTCAGGACAGTAGGTTTGGACAGGTGGATGCCTGTGGGCTAGATTCAGGAGCTGCTGTTGTCCTGTGCAGCAACTGTGTTTCTGCAGCACTTTGCTTTTGATTTAAGAGACCTGAGATGGCTCCACAGCTCTGTTTGGCCCAATAATGACAAATGACAGCTGGTTTTAGGCTGGTAGTTTCAAGGAGCAGTTAAGAACAGTGTCAACTCTGCCTCGCAGACACTAAAGTGGCAAGTCCAGGGGGGAGGGGGCTGTTGAGCAGTGCCGCTACAGGTTTGAACAGTTGTTTAACCCCCGAGACTCCTCTGTATCCGTTCCAGTAGACGTGGATCAAGGCACTGCAATACTGCGAGAGAAAAAGAAAAAGCAGCAAGTCAGAAATGGCTCCATAAAGACCTCTGTGGCGCAAGAGGTCACAAATGAGTCCCTCATGGGATCAAGTGACAGATGAAGGTAATAGGCCAGTAGGTCTAGCCCCTCTAGAGCTCCTACAAATGGAGGCTTTTACAAAGGTAATTGCCTCCTTGGAGAGGATTGAGAGCAGGCGAACTGACAAAGCTGTGCCTCCAAACAGAAAGGCTCATTTGAAGATTAAAGACAAATCTAAGTTTGCTGGTAAGGGTGAGGTTGCTGCCAAACCAATTAAGAAACGCAAAGAGCCTTAAAAGTCTAAGGTAACTTTAAAAGAGGAGTTTGGTTCATCCTCTGAGGAGTATTTTTTAATAGATGTGGCTAAGTCTCCCTCTGAGGCGGGACAGGTGATGGAATCAGGAGACGAATCTGCTTTGGCAGTGGAGTTTTAAGAGCTTCAAACAGTGCAGTCTCAGGAGTGCAGAGGATAGCGCAGATGATGAAGAGGTGGATAATGAGGATTTGTCAGCGGAGAATCCTTTGTTGGCAACAGAGGCTTCCTCAGAATCTGTTGCAGAGCCAGGCAGACCGTTTCCTTCCACCCTAGGGGTTAAGCTTTACAGAAGAGCAGCGTGAGTTTTAGAACTAAGACAGAGGACACTGAATTTTCAGATGATTCAGATTGAGAATACATGACTAAGGCAAGCAGTAAAGGAAAGGGACTAATTTTATATAGATCATTTGAGAAACTAATCAAAATGGAGTGGAAGCAGCTGGTAAGGGCACACCATTTATCTAAAACCCGAGAGGCACTTTATCAATTTACAAAAAGTAAGTCAGCCTTTTACTGGATGGCAAAGGTAGATGCAGCAGCTGCATCATTAGCCAGAAATTCAGTTATTTGAGTGAAAGGTGATGTTTTCCCGAAAGATGTTACAGATAGGGGCGTTGATTCTGGCTTACGCAGAGCCTGTGAGGCGTTCGCAAACATTTTACATATGTCAACTGCATCGTCATATTGTGCTAGAGCTATACTGAAGTGCCATAATGAGGGTGGGGAACCTCGGGCCCGGGGGCCAGATGCAGCTCTCGGCTAGCTTTTATGTGGCCCCTTCCCAGTGCCTGGATCTGGCTTCTGGATCCATTCTCTACCCCCAAGCACTGAAAAACTGAGCTCAGGATAATGGAGCAGAGAGGAGGTCTTGTACACAAGGTTTGGTTACATATCCATTGCACAGATCCATGATCTGGGCCCTCCTTTTCTTGAATAAATTTGTTAAGCACCCCCAACCTCTGTGGCTCTTGGAGCTCGTACTAATTTTCAGTGTGGCCCCCAGGACAGAAAAGGTTCCCCCACCCCTGTGGTATAAGCTAGGAAAAAATGCTGAGCTTACAGAAAGAGCAGCCAATAACGTTAAGAAACAATATTCAGCTTAGCAGTCTTTTTGACTGCATCTATGGATGCATTAACTTGGCCAGGACGTGGCATGGCTTCCAGCTCCTAGAAGGCTATGGCTATGGTTCTGGAGGGTGGACAGTCATGCAAAGAATCTGCTCATCAATGCTCCTTTCCAGGGGGATAAACTATTTGGTATGGCTTTTGATCAAGTACTTGCTGATGCATCAAATAAAGAGAAAAGACAGCAAATTAATGCGACGACGGATTTTTTTCCGACCCTACAGGAGGGTTGGCTCAAACTACTCATCAAACTTCTACAATATAAGTTTGGTAACTCAGATCGCGGAGGAAGTAGAGGTCGTTGGCCAAGAGGTTGAGGATCTGGATATCAAAGGGGCTGGCAAACGCAAAGAGGAGAAGCAAGCAAGAGACTTGACTATTTGCTTACAGTCGAGCATCAAGATCTGCCAGGACCTCCGGTTGGAGGAAGACTTGCTTTTGCAGGTCTTCGGGAGGAGTCTACTGCCGACCAGTGGGTCCTGGAGACTGTTCAAAACAGATACTTGATAGAATGATTCCATGAGAGTTTTTTCACGTTTCCCCAAGGCCTTTGTGTTTGGAGAAACATCAGGCCATGATTCAAGAGATTCTAAGGTTGGAAAAAATCACCGCAATAAAGTACCCAGAGAACGCTGGGGTCAAGGTCTGTATATTCAACATTATTTCTAATTTTGAAAAAGATAGGTTCTTGGAGGATGGTCTTAGCTCTCAAAGGTCTGAACAACTTTCTTCAGCTACGCAAATTCAAGATTTAACTCAGTTTAACGTGTGCGACAATCTCACAAGGAGATTGGTTAGCATTTCTCGATTTGAGGGATGTATATCTCCATGTTCTTGTAAGACCAAGTCTCGGGAAATGACTGAGATTTGCTTATCAAGGGATGCATTGGCAATACATCTCCCTTCCATTTGGACTGGGTTCATCGCCAAGAACTTTCACCAAAGTGCACAGGGAATAAGAATACATCTGTATTGAGACGATATCCTAGTCAGAGGTATGAACAGAGAGCAGGTGTGAGTGGATTTGGAAACCACCATAAATTATCTGGAAACTCATGGTTTCCTGATAAACAGGGAAAAGAGCAATTTGTTCCCATCACAGGAATTGGAACACTTGGGGGTAGTTACTGACACCAAACTGGGAAGGATATTCATTGCACAACAAAGATGAAGATCAGAGATCTGATGCAGCGTATCATGATTATGAAGACAGTTCCCCTGAAAGTTCTTGCATCACTGCAAGGCCTGTTTGTTTCCTGTATCCAGCATCTGCAGTGGGCCTAGCTGCATCTGTGGTCTCTACAAATGTTCTTTCATCCGTGGCTACAGCAGATCATGGAAAACAAGACTGTTTCTTTGCAGTTATCCAAGGAAGTGAGACTATCGCTGGATTGGTGGACGAGCCCCCATCGATTTCTGCAAGGTTAGAATTTACAGGATCTAGAGAGGTTAACTATAACAGATGTTAGTCTATTGGATTGGGGGACCCACCTCCAGTGGAAGATATATACAAGGCGAGTGGTCCAGTTTAGACTTCCATCAGTCGATGAATTGGATGGAACTCCGAGCAATTTATCTGACATTCAAGGGTTTTGCAACATGCATTGTAGGTCAACACGTCTGAGTACATACGGACAACACTACTGCTCTGGCCTATATAAAGAATCAAGTGGGATCGAAGTCATCCACCCTCCATCAAGAGGCCATGCAGATATTGCATTAGGCCGAAGTGAGTTTGTTGACTTTAACAGCTCACCGTATCAAGGGGCAGAAGAGAGAGAGCAGATTATCTCAGTCGAAAACAAGTCACTCCAGGGGAATGGTCCCTCCATCAGGAGACATTCAACCAGATAATACAGATGTTTGGTGTTCCAGTAATAGATCTTTTTGCCTCAGTAATGAATGCAAAGAGTGAGAGATTAATGACCAAGACATACCATCCGAAGGCGGAGGAGTGCGTTGGGCTGACTCCTCCATGGCTGAAGGGGTTACTATACGCATTCTCCCCCATCCCCTTCCCGTTGATAAGCAGAGCAATAGCCAAATGCAAAAGGGGCCAGGATGATTTTGGTGGTGCCATTCTGGCCACGCAGGCCCTGGCTTGCAGATCTGGTGACAACGCAAGGCAATCCACCCTTCCATCTAAAGCCAAGAGCAGATTTTCTGCATCAGGGTCCAATTGTCTATCAATCCCACTGTCATGGAGAAACATAGGATCACACTCTTGTAACATGGGCCTACATGTAGACTACAAGTCTGGTAAATATGTAATGCAAAAGGTTCCGCATGTAGGTAATGTTACAATTGAGAACTGTGAAACTCAAATTAGAGCTGTGACACGTGACCAAGCTACAGGAAATGCAAAGAGATACAAAGAATGTGTATTTGAGAACCCTGGCCAGACAGACCTGCGGAGGCAAACCTTCATGTTTGCCTGGTTTGCCTACATGACAGGTCACACATTCCCATTTTCCCCTAGGCGGGAAACCCAAGACAAAGAAGGAGGAAGGGTACTTAAAGCAAGGGCCATTAAGCCAGCTTCTCTATCGCTTGCCCAGAGCCACCTTGAGCAGTTACATCTGCATACGAAAGCCTGCCAGCAAGTCAGGCTGGAGACCATGAACTAAGAGAGACATGATTTTGCTTTCTACCAACTAAGTCTGGAGACCCAGTCATTTACACCAAAGGACTGAGAGAAACTTATGGACCTTTGTAGGGTAAGATGCTTATTTAGGAACTCAACCAGTATAGATCAGGAAGGCGTTATATTTACCTTTGATTTCTAGTAATCACTCTGTATCAACAATCTTGCTTATGTAATCAATAAACTTACTACTTATCTTTATAAAGAAGTGTTTGTGTCTAACATTGGAACACAAGTGAGCAAGAGTTCTCAAGTTCTTGCGAACCCAGAGAGTAAAGAGTCTGTAAACGGGAAGGATCGGGCCCTTGAGTGACAAAGGAGTTGTCCCTGCATCAGACTTGAATTAGCCAGAGAGAGAAACTAATTCAAGCGGGCTGTGCGTGAGGGAAACTGACTCACACAAACCCGGTAAAGTGGGGGTGCGGACCCTCCAACCCATGACACCTACTCTTTAAAAAACGGACTGCTTGGAGCTTGAACACTGTGTTAAAAAAGCTAGGATATACAGAAGCAATTTTGAATACTTTGATGGAATCTAGGTGACCATCAGCAAAGAGAATATGTTGATGTAAATGGACATTTGACAATGTAGTGCAAAGAGAGGAAAGTGCAAAGTCATAGGGCAAAGATAAAGGATATATTACAGTTTCTGCAAGAGGGTCTAGATAAAGGCCTTGGACTTTACCATAGTTCTCTCACAAAACAGGTTTCAGCTTTTAATAGTACGTTAGGAACAGTTAGAGGGATTAAGGCTACTGGATATCCTCATGTAAGGAAGGTCTTGCGGGCAGCGAGACTACTGGTGCTACCAGTAGTTCATACGTTCCCTAGTTGGAGTTTAAATACAGTGCTGAAAGCGTTTGGTTAGACCACCATTTGAACCTTTACAAGAAACATCAGATTATCTTCTATCCATAAAGTTGGGGTTTCTTATTGTGAGAACGTCGGCGAGGTGCGTTTCAGAATTAGGGGCACTGTCACTCAGCCCTATGTATTGTTAGGAAGAAAACTGTGGTATTGAGGTTGGATCCCGCATTTATTCCAAAGTGGAATACGTTATCCCATAGGGAGCAGAAGGTGGTCCTTCAGTCTTTTGTTGCAAGGCCAGACATGGGTTAGAGCATTTATGACATTACTTAGATGTGATGCGGGCCCTCAAGATGTACTTGGAGCGGACAAAGACGATTAGAAAGTCTATAGCAGTGTTTGTATGTTATGATCCATGTAGAAGGGGTCAAAGTGTCTAAGGCCTTAATTGGTAGATGGGTGACAAATTACATTAAAGAGACTTATGTGACTTTGGGACCGGTGCCTCCTTCAGGAATTGTGGCCCATTCCATGAAGGGGGCTGCCACTTCTTAGGCATATAAAGCCAGGGCCTCATATTATTTCAATTTGAATTTATATCCCGCACTCTCTTGACCAAGGTCGGCTCGAGGCGGCTTACATCCGTACACAAAAGTACAAAAATACAAATATCTAGGTTTTTTATCCCACACAGGGGAAAACCTAGAAACAACAGTATAATACAACAACAATACTTGGGTTAATCCCCCGCAAGGGGACCCCACATCATAGAAAAAAAGAACACCCACCCCACCATTTTACAGTGACACATAATACATCCTATTCAACCCAATCTGCCTCCCACCGGTATCCACTGCTAACATTCTCAACCCTGCTCTCACCAGGGATCCCGTACAAACCACTTCCAGCAGTCCCCTGCTGCCACCAGGGGGCATCTTTCATCTCAGCCCCTCTCTCACCGGGAGAGACGAAGGCGTTCATTCCTCTCAGGGAGAAGCCAGCGGGTAGTGCTGGGAGCTGAAGCATTTTGCCCCCGCGCTTTGTCCTGTGGCGTTCCGCAGGGTTCCATTCTGTCTCCATTATTACTTAATGTTTATATGCAGCCCTTAGGGGAGGTCGTAAGAGGGTTCGGGGTGCGTTGTCACCAGTATCCTGATGATACTCAGCTGTACCTCTCTTTTTCAGCTGACCCAGACCCTACCGTCTCGTTATCCCATTGTTTGGGGGCTGTGGCAGAGCAGACTGAAGCTCAACCCTGATAAGACGGAGGTGATGGTGGTAGGGAGAGCGAGGGAGGTGTCGGCCCCCCTGATTGGGGGGGTTCGCCCTCCTGTAGCTCAACAGATCCGGAGTCTGGGGGTGATGCTGGACGCGGATTTCCGCCTGGAGCAGCAGGTAGAGGGGGTGGCGAAGGCTGCCTTCCTCCAGCTGTATCTGGTGCGGAGGTTACGTCTCTGGCCCGGACCTGGCCTCTTTCGTCCCCTCAAGACTGGACTACTGCTACACACTCTACTTGGGGCTGCCCTTGTTCTTGGTTCGGAGGCTGCAGTTAGTGCAGAATGTGGCGGTCTGCCTCCTTTCGGGGATGGGTTGCCGGAACCACATAACAGCTGTGCTCCGGGCTCTGCACTGGCTGCCAATAGCGTGCCGAGCCAGGTTCAAGGTATTGGTGTTGATTTATAAGGCCCTTCACGTTCTGGGCCCCTCATACCTCAGGGATTGCCTCGCCCTCTGTGCCCCAGAGCGGCTCCTTCGGTCTGTTGGGGGTGCCACCTTGGATGTCTCCCATGTTAAGTGGGGGGCCACAATGGAGAGGGCATTCTCGGTGGCTGTGCTGCGCCTTTGGAATTCCCTCCCGGAGGAAGCTTGCCTGGCCCCGAGCCTTTTAACATTCCGGCGAGTTTGTAAAGCCTGGCTGTGCGCTCAGGACTTTGGGGAGGGTGGGTTAATGGGGTCTTATCACCCTACCCTTCCTTATTATTTTTTGTAAATTTTTGTCCTCCCTGTTCTATTGTAAGATTTTTATGATTGTTTTAATATTTTTAAAATTGTTTTAACTGAAATTTGTTAGCCGCCCCAAGCTGCTTGCGGGAGGGGTGGGATATAAATAAATAAATAAATAAAATCTATACCAGTAGAGATTTACATTCCGTTATCCCACTGACAGCCCCTCCGGCCCCACCTCCCGGCCCAACCGAAGGGCACGACCAAAGGGCAGGCCCCTTTGATCGTGCCCCTTTGCCCCCAACACGTGCCTCTGGCCGTCCCTGATGTTATGGGGAGCGGCCCGGAAGGACGCCTCCCTAAATTCCGCCCCTGCAAGGGTGGGAGGGGAGGGAGAGCTGTGCCATAGCCCCTGGCTGGCCAGATTTCAGTGCCCCGCCCCAGTACCAGTCTTTCATCCAAGGGGGGGGGGAGGGGAGTTCTCAATTCCTCCAGTGGCCGCTTTGCTGCCTCTGGGGGCCCCGACTGGCTGCCGCCCTCTCTCTGTGCAGCCGCCCCAGTGTTATCTCCAGTTCATCCCCCGTCCCTCATACGCCCATCCGCTGCTGGTCTCTTAACACTTGGTGCTCAAAGCAGGTCAGTTTCACTCCAGCTCTTGCAGGGTCTTCACACCCATGCAATCTTCTGGAGACCAAGAACTCTTTGCTTCAGGGAGAACGATTCACTGTCAAAGGTAGGTTAAAGCTCAGCCCTGTTTCTAGGTTGGGGCAGACTGTGACTTCATCCCCCTCAACTGCTGGCTCCTCCAATCCCCTAGGTGAGGCCCACACTGCTGATTCTCTACAATGCCCTCTCCCATATGAGGAAGTATGCCAGGCGGCTACATGGTCCTCAGTTCATTCATTTAAAAAAACATTACAAAATTAACATTTGGGATTCAGCTGATGCAGGGTTCGGCAGAAGGATGCTGCAGGGGGTTCTGGACTAGTGTTCAGACCTTGCTATCAATCCGGTTTTCAAACATGCCCACCCAAGAATCTGGGAGTACTGCTCTGGTAAATCCCCCGAGTCAATAATGTTTGGCCAGGACAGCACAATGTGAATTGCTTTTCTATTGTTGCTGTGCGGGACATCTCCTGCATGTCCACTAGGAGGTAGCATCCTCTAATTTTTCCTAGTGCGCAGGCCCAGGGGACTTGCCAGTTGATTCTAAGCCTACTTGAAAAACCACTGCTCTAAACTCCCTATTTACTGTATGAACTAAAAACTTTGACTAATTAACCCAATAACTATGTCAAGCCTTACAAAAATAGCAACTGCCACTATTTCTATTGTAGTGACTCAAAATTACCTTCTAGAGGAAAATCCTCTCTTACAAATTGCTGATCACCTTATTTCAATTTTGTATCCTGCTTTATTTTCATGACATTCTAAGTCGAGCTGCTGCAACCACGCATTCAAAGATTTGGGCACCCCTGACAAATTGGGGTTGCCTGAATGGATCTGGCCCCATTTGGGCACCACCGATGCCCAAATGGGACCCAGTGGGCTGCTGGAACACGCCAACTGGCCTTTGAAAGGGACCCCAAGCTGGGACTGCTGCAGAGCCTGGCTCCGCAGTGGTTGTATCTGGGGCATGTAGCTTTCACAGGCCATCTCTTCTTCTCTTCCCCCCCCCCCCCCCCCGGAGAGGTGCTGGGGGTGGGGGAGTGCCAGCTGGCCTAATGAGACTGACGAGCCCTGGCTGGGATCTCGGGGCATGCCAGTTTCTCTTGGTAGTGCTTGCATTTTGGGGCATCGGGCACCCAGTAGCTTCCTGGGTAGCCCATCGGGTACCCCAAAATGCAGGCATTATCCGCAGGTACTCATTTTAGTACGCGATGGAGCTCTAATTATAAGGCTATGATTTGGATGATTTCTTCCATCTAAATTCCATATCTTGGTGACAGTGAACTAATAACACAAACTGATACCTAGTTTAGGGGAAATAAGTGTATAGTCTTAAGGCAAGGGGAGAAGGGAAATTCAGTAATGTGATAAAATTCATTTTGTTTCCAGACAATATTTGCGCAGTTTCAGCACAGTCGAGAAAAAGCACTCCCATCAGATAATATGAGACATGCCCTAGCTGAAAGCTTTAAAGATGAACAGCGTTTTCAGCTTGGCTTCATGGATGATGCAGCAGAATGCTTTGTAAGTATTTACAATGGTGTCAGGCTTTTATTTTTATTTTTCTTGCCTTTTTTAATTTAATGCAAGAAGTCAATTTTGCAATGTGCATTAAGTATTTTGATAGCTTACTCTTGCAGTGATGCAGAACATAAGGTCTTGGGTTACTGTAATTGTACTATCCTGTAAATTCATACTTTGGGAAGGAGATCAAAGGTCAAAGCCTAACCCTATAATTTTTTCTACATTGTTTTAGAATTACAAAAGAAATGTAAGAGGTTTGGGGGAGGGGGGAGGAGAGCATATTTTACAAAGTGTTACCCTTTATATGTGGTTAGCTGGAGTTGTCAAGAGAAACAGTGACTTGAACATTGGTCAAGTCTCTTTCAAAACAAGTGGATTGATAAAATGACAACATGCTTTTATTTACAATGTTATTTCATTTAGGAAAATATTCTTGAGAGGATTCATTTCCACATAGTGCCAAGCAGTGAAACGGACATGTGCACTTCTAAATCCTGCATTACTCATCAGAAGTTTGCTATGACATTATATGAACAGGTCAGATATTTGCTTACCACTTTGTTTGGTATTTTATTCTAAGTTGATAAAAACTAAAACTTCCATTTATTTGCAGTGCGTTTGTCGCAGTTGTGGAGCTTCCTCTGATCCATTGCCTTTTACAGAATTTGTGCGGTATATCTCTACAACAGCCCTTTGGTAAGAAACTTTATTTTCTGCTTCACTGACTTTCTTCCCTCTCCAACTACCTACAAGATGTGCATACGGTGAGAAATGAGTTGTGGAAGGGAGAACTAGGAATACTTAGTTTGTAAGAAATACAGTACAGAGAACTACTGAGTTTCAAACTCAAGTGGAAAATGACCATCTCTTCTTCTTATCCTGTTGCTGAATAGGGGAATCGCTTAATATGATGGGTAACAAATTTAGGAGCATAATAGCCAATACTTTCTGTGCTGTATAGGCCTCCTGTGGTATTTACTGTTGTAGGAGCAGAAGATGCCTGTTGTGGCAAGCCTTATCAGAAGGTTGGTTAATGTAAGTGAAGATCTTTCACCCTTCCTTGCCCCACCAACTTGTGACATGATTTCATTGTATGCAGTAAGGGTCTGTGAGCTGGGGTGCAGCCACACAAGACACCTGGGGCTGCCAGATGTTCGCCTTGCACCAGGGTGGGGTGAACATCTGCTTGCTCCGTGATGCATCCCCTGGAAATCCCAAGGACTCATCGTGGAGCAGTCTTACCCCACGCGGGGTAAGGCTGCCCAGGGTAGAGTAAGCCCGTGTGGCTGGGTGCGCTTGCCCCTTCACACGTGGGACAACTCTGTGAGCAGTGAGTGCTAGTGCCTGTCGCTCACAGTTGCATCACAGCTGGGCCGGGAGTCCAGAGTCCCCAGACTACTGGGGGAAGGGGAGCCCAGAGGAGCCCCTCCCCACCCTGATAAACAGCTGATTGGGGGGAGGAGGAACCCAGAGAAGTGGACACTCCTCTAGGTCCCCCATCCCGATCAGCTGTTCAGAGGGGTATGCACAGGGCTCCTCCCCCATCTACTGTCGGGTGGATGGGGGGAGCCTGGGAAGAGCGCACATTCTCTTCCCAGGCTCTCCTTCCCCATCAACTGTCAGCTGGGATGGGGGGAGAGGAACACGTGCCTTCCTCCACCCCCACCCCGGGTGCTCGTGCGCCCTGCTTTGTACGGGCCATTGCCTGCCACAGGGCAGCGCAAGGTTCGGGCCATGTCTGGGTGCACCCCATGTCTGAATCTGGCTCAAGTTGGGCTTGGATCACACTGGGTACACTGTTGTTTAGGCTCTTAGGATTGGGCCAGGCTTCCCATCAGCAGGAGGGCCCTGCCCTAATGGGCATGTTTGGCCTGTGTTCAGATCCAGCCCAACACAGCTGGACTGGACTGAAATTTTCTGCCCGAGCAGGACTCTAGCTTTTAGATTTGTTGGAGGGGGAGGAGAAGAGGGATGCAATGGTTCTGGAACTGCAGAAAAGCTGGTGTATGAACAGGATTTTGGACAAAGTAAATGGGTGTTAGCTAAAATGCAAGGAGGCATGAGAGAAGAATATTTGAGTTGCAAGTTGATCAGGAACTGGGCAGTTCAGGTAGTGGTAATGGAGAGGAAATGGTAGGTGGGTTCTTCCTATAGATTCTTGGGGGTGGGGGTGGAATAACAGGATTTAATAGTAATAAAAGAAAAGTTAAAAAATAAATCAGCCTAGGTAGCCAAGACAATGGTGGTGAAAACTTTAATGGAAGTTTTCCAGTTTGCTTTAAGTGCAGACACCCATTTATTTTAGAAAAACATCAACAATGACTGAAGTAGTTGTGCGGTATGTAAGGTATCTTTGTTTCACTTTGAGGTATAAAGGATTGTTGTGGTTTTTTTTTAAAAAAATTAACTTTAAAATTCATATTTTTAAGAGAGAGGCTGTCATAAAGCCTGCTCTTGGACAAGTCCTTTTATAGATAAAAACAATTGCTGTACATTTGAGTAACTTCTGCAGTCACTAATTTCCTTTGTAACACACCCTTTCAGTGAACTTATTAAAAACAAAATTATGTAGATTCTGGCCTAGGGTGTGGACAGACCTTGGATTGAGTCCTTAAGTGCAGGTTGCACATGCTCACCAAGTGTCTATTATGTGTGCAGGATGTGCGCACATACCATGCGTTTTGGTGTGCACGCACTCTGCACTTGGTGCGTATGTGGTGTGCACCTAATGTAGGCATCTTATGTTGGCCCCTTAGTTATTTTCGTGAGAGTCCTTTTGCTTAAAGGCCCTTTTCAAATGGGATGGGGGGGGGATGCCGTGGTGACGATTACACTGACACACACCCATCTCCACAGAGCAACCGTTGTTGTTGCTGGTTGCTCCGTGCGTGGGAGATGGGTGGAGCAAAGGAGCACTCACGTGCCCCACACCTGTCGCACGGGTGCCTCCCCCATGCCCATGCAGCGGATCTGCATGAGCCTGGGGGGAGCATAGCGTCTCATGTGAAAAGGGCCAAAATGGAGAACTTCAGGTATTGGTAATAGTTCTCAAAATTGAAGAACCTTAAGGACAACCTCTACATTTGAAGACGAATGCATACCCACACGTGGAACAACTACCATTGTTGTTGGTTACTCTGTGCGTGGGCAATGGGTGCAGGTGGGTGGAGAGCAGGGGCCCAGCTTTCTGTTGGGGATGTTGTAGCTGTAGTCATCCTGCATCCAAGCAGGGAGTAGGATAGATGCCTCATGAAGGCCCTTCAACTCTCTTACTTTGATTTATCCATAGAACATTTTATTGGATAAACCATATTTTTTTTGCAAGATTAGAGAGCACCTGCCAGCTTGCCCCTGAAAATTGGCACATCTTATTCATTCAGTTTTCAGAGAATTCATTCTAGAATTGTCTAAGGGACTACGTTTGCTGAAGAGAATATTGACTAGCTAACCACTGAAAACTTAAGCTTTAGAGATGTAAACATTATGCAGAGGCATCTGAAATGCTCCATTTACTACTAGATGGCTTGTCTTATGAATTAATTTATTCTTGTTGCCTGTTTTTAGCAATGAAGTTGATAGAATGTTGGAAAGGCACGAACGTCTCAAGCCTGAAATGTTTGCAGACCTGCTTCAAGCAGCAAATACTACTGATGATTTTAGGAAGTGTCCTGTAAGTAGACAAAGGAGAAAATTCCTTAATTTTTGTAGTTTGTGCAAGAATAAGACTTTTCTGTTAATTTCCATTTTTTAATTATTCTGCATAGAAAATAAGGTTTTCAAAAGTGACCTGGAAATATGAATGACTTTCCATATGCTGATAACTGAATCCACACTTCTTGAGCACAAAAACCTGCATGTGTGACTGACAAAAATTTAAATCCACAAAAAACTTAACATCTGTACATGTTTGTACATAAAGTTGCAATCCTACTATAACAGGGTGGCAGTGCTGGTGATAAGTGGCTTCAGCATTATGCAGTCCAAACAGGGAATTAGCACATTTTTAAAAAGTCACTTTATTTACATAGTATTATTTTTTTTTTGGTCACTTTATTTTATATCCACTGTTCAGTTTCTCAGAGTCTTACTTAGTGATGGGTATGCAGCTCCTCCGGCCCCACAGTTACCTAGTCCTCAGGCCTAGCCAATCACACAGCCGTCTGGCTGGCTCCCCAGTCTCTATAAAATAGTCCCACATAGGCATGCCTCAGTTCTTTGTTCCAGCTGGGCAACCTCTCCTCAGTAGTTTCTCCAAAGTCCCAAACTTTCTAGGCTTCTTAGCAGCGGAGTCCACTACCTCCTGTTGTTCGGTGGGGTGGAGGTTTACTCCCTCTGGACTCCTGAACAGCTTCCTTGGGGATCCTTCTTCAGCGGTCGGAAGCAGACTTCCTTGCTGTCTGCAGGCTGCCTTCTTTTATACCCTGGAGTGGGTGTTGCTATCTCTGTGGTCCCTGCAACCTTAAAGGGACAGGAACCACCCACTCTTCACAAGGCTACTTTTGGGATATTCTGCTCTTACTGGGCTAGCTCTACCAAGCTCTCATTCAGTCACCATCCAGTCTGTCCCATATATGTTCAGGCTTGGACCCCAAGTTCTCTTAAAGGAGCAGGAGCTCCATTAGGCTGCATTCTGCCACACATACAAATTACTATTTTCAAATTTTGGGCCTTAAATTCTTTTCCTGTTTATGGAGACTCTTTTACACCTAGTTGTGCAGTTTGTGATTTGATGAGCCTGAAGATAATGCAGTACTGATTAAATGCAATTTTCTTTAATCTGTGAGGCAAAATCCTGCTGTTTCCTCTAGATTGTCTTCAGCTTTTTAAAAAAAATAGGAATAAGTTCCTTCCTTTATAGTGTCTGTTCTCTCCAGGTACTGGTTCTGTTGGTTCTGTTAAACTTGGTTGCATTGTCATAGAAAAACATTCCAGAAAAATATGAGGGGGCTAAACAGCAGTGATCAGGGGAGAGAGAAGGAAAAACATAATAAATTGTGAGCTTGTACCCAGAAACTTGTTGTGGGAGAAACTGGAGGAGTTGTTGGAGGCATGATTATCAGGGCATTTCAACAACACTGTATCACACAAATTTGGAGCAATTGGATATTTTCATGCATTCATGTCACTTCTCCCTCATCTTTGTCTTCAGTCTCTCCGTTAGCTTAATCTCTCACCTATAAGAACATAAGAAGTGGCATACTGGGTCAGACCAATGGTCCATCGAGCCCAGCATCCTGTCTCCGACAGTGGCCAGTCACGGGCGCCTGGGAGAAACACCCAACAGGTCACCATGCTATCCATTCCCTGTGGGTCATCCCCAGGCTCCCGACAGTAAAGGGTTTTGTTCCCCAATCCTATCTGGCTAATAGCTGCTAATGGAACTATCTTCCAGAAACTTGTCCAAACCTCTTTTAAACTCAGCTATACTGCTGGCCTTGACCACCTCCCCTGGCAGTAAATTCCACAACCTAATTGTACGCTGAGTGAAAAAATACTTTCTTTTGTCTGTTTTTACTCTGCCACCTGTGAGTTTCATGGAGTGTCCCCTAGTTTTAGTACTAGTTGAGAGGGTAAATAACCGTTCCCTGTTTACAAGTTCCACACCACTCATGATTTTATAGACCTCTATCATATCTCCTCTCAGCCGTCTCTTTTCCAAGCTGAAGAGCCCCAACCTATCAAGCCTCTCCTCATACGGGTGCTGTTCCATACCCTGGATCATTTTTGTTGCCCTTCTCTGTACCTTTTCTAGTTCCACTATGTCTTTTTTGAGATGGGGCGACCAGAACTGCACACAATATTCAAGGTGCGGTCGCACCATTGATTTGTATAGAGGCATTATGACATCCTCAGTTTTATTCTCTATTCCCTTGCGAATAATTCCTAACATTCTATTTGCTTTTTTGACCGCTGCGGCACACTGGGCTGAGGATTTCAGTGTATTATCCACAATCACTCCCAGATCCTTTTCCTGAGTGGTAACTCCTAGCTTAGTACCCAGCATTGTGTACTCATAATTTGGATTATTTTTCCCAATGTGCATCACTTTGCACTTGTCCACATTAAATCTCATCTGCCATTTAGATGCCCAGGCACCCAGTCTTGTAAGATCTTGCTGCAGCTCCTCACAGTCTGCTCGTGTTCTGACTACTCTGAATAACTTGGTGTCATCTGCAAATTTGATCACCTCACTCTTAACACCCTTTTCCAGATCATTAATGAATACATTGAAAAGAACTGGTCCCAGTACAGATCCTTGGGGCACACCACTTTTTACATCCCTCCATTGTGAAAACTGGCCATTTAGTCCCACTCTTTGCTTCCTATCCTTTAACCAGTTACCAATCCATAGCAAAACACTACCTCCTATCCCATGACTTTTTAATTTTCTCAAGAGTCGTTTATGTGGGACCTTATCAAAAGCTTTCTGGAAATCCAGGTACACTATATCTGCTGGGTCTCCCCTGTCCACATGCTTGTTTACGCCCTCAAAGAATTTCAAGAGATTAGTGAGGCATGACTTCCCTTTGCTAAATCCATGCTGACTCTTTGCCATTAAGCCATGTTTATCAATATGCCCAGTGATTCTGTTCTTAATGATAGTTTCCACCATTTTGCTCGGCACAGACATCAAGCTTACTGGTCTGTAGTTTCAGGATCACCTCTGGATCCCTTTTTAAATATCGGGGTTACATTTGCCACCCTCCAGTCCTCAGGTACAGTGCCAGATGCCAACGTTAGGTCACAAATTACTACTAGTAGGTTTGCAATTTCACATGAGTTTCTTCAGAACTCGGGTGAATACCATCTGGCCCTGGTGATTTGTTTGTATTAAGCTTGTCAATTTGCTCTAGAACCTCCTCCAGGGTCACGCTTATTTGTGACGGTTCATCCAATTCATCACCTACAAAGTAGGGTTCCGGCGTGGGTATCTCCCCAGCATCCTCCTCAGTGAAGACGGATGCAAAGAACTGGTTTAGCTTCTCTGCAATGTCCCTATCCTCCGAGTGCCCCTTCTACTCCCTGGTCATCTAATGGCCCAGCTGACTCCCTAGCAGGCTTCTTACCTCTGATATACTTGAAAAAGGTTTCATTATTCATGTTTGCCTCTTTAGCAAGTCTCCTTTCAAATTCTTTCTTGGCCTGCCTTATTAGCACCTTACAGTTATGTTGCCAGTGTTTATGCTCCTTTGTATTTTCCTCATTGGGGCTAGCTTTCTATTTCTTAAAGGATGCCTTTTTGGCTCTAATAGCCTCCTTTTGCGTCTCCATTTAGCCACAGTGGTAAACGTTTAGTCCTCCTGCTACCTTTTAAAACTTTTGGAATGCATGTAATCTAGACTTCCAAGATGGTGCTTTTCAACAGCCTCCATGTTCTCAACCATGTTCGTTCCATTCAACCCTTTGTTCCCATCATTCACTTCTTCCATCCCTATACATTTCTTCCTTTTTATATTGTTCCTCCATCCCTTGGTATGCAAATCTGCAGCATCTGCAATTCCTTTCACTCATCTCAGTTCTCCACCTCATTGCCTTACTCTTCCCACTCTCAAACTCCTACTGTCACTTTACCAAGTGTCTCCACGCACCAAGCTCCCTTAGAACTAAAAAAACCCCAAACCGTATCACTCTAGTCTTGGATTCCGTGCGCACTGGTGTGTATGAATGCATACCTAAACAATACTGCTTCCCTGTTTGTTTGAGGATTCTGAGGCAAAGAAGTTGTTGTTGTTGTTGTTGTTGTTGTTATTATTATTATTATTATTATTATTATTATTATTATTATTATTATTATTATTAATAACAAACATTTATATAGCGCCAGCAGTGTACCTGGCAATTTACAAAGTAATAAAATAGACACGGTCCCTGCCCCTAGGGCTTACAATCTGAGAGACAGGAGCTGGGGGAGAGACTTAGGAAGGGGAACAGAGGGAGAGACAAGGGGTCTAACATTCATGAAGATGCGAGGTCTCAAGTGCACGTACTTGGCTTGGTTACGATGAGAATGACAGCAGGCAGGTCCATGT